>PVIR01009701.1:0-52308 GCA_004026965.1 Petromus typicus | reverse complement strand
TTTTTTTTTTTTTTTTTTTTTTTTTTTTTTTTTTTTTTTTTTTGAGATAGGGTCTCGCTTTGTAGTTCAGGCTGGCCCTGAGCTCAGCCTCAAACTCACATCACAGCAATTCTCCTGCCTCTGCCTCCCAAGTGCTGGGATTACAGGCATGAGCCACCACTCCTGGCACTGTGGTATGTGGTACTGATTGCTGCTGGGTGTGAGTCTCCACTCCCAGTATTGTATGTGGTTACTGGGGATCAAACCTGGGTCCTTGCGCTTGCAAGACAGGCACTGGAACCACTGAGCTTACTCCCTGGCCCCAAGAAACATTTTCTTACCTTCCAAAAAGGAGTTAAACTGTAGTAATTTTAAACATAATCAATGCTTTTTATTTAGTTAGTCATTTTAGAGTAACAATGTGAATAAATTAGGAGAATTTCTACAATGAGTGATAGGCAAATGTACATAAACCTAAATTTCTAAAAGTAATTCAAATAACAGTACACTTCAGTGTACTAATTGCTAATTGTTTATTATACTAATAATGACACGAAAATAATTCACTGCTCTTTGAATGACAATCAACTAACTTCACTTATAACACATCTAATGTCTTTTCTTCCTTAGCTTGCTTTTTCTCCTATTGTGGAAGGAACTTTTCTTTCTCATTTAAAAAAGCTCATTTTACTTATGGATGGTAGACCTAGATTTTGAACTGCTGCACACCTAGCCACTAAAAATGTTCAAAAATAGGCTGGAAAAGGCAAAATACTTGCTCTAAATATTACATGACACAATCTGTGCTTTGAGTTCCTTTAATATAGAAATGCCAACACATAGAAGTACATTTAGGGATCTATTAATGACATGACTACAATTCAATGAACATAAGAAATATTATTAAATATAATACTTAAAAGTGTCATAATCCATTGTAACCCAGTTGATTTTACAAGCTATGTTTATACAACTGGAATGATGCTTCTGTTCTTAAATATTTTACATTGTACTATCAGTTTGATCCCAAAACCAGAGCTTCCCAGGTAATCTCACAAATTTACATGATAGTTTTATAGGTTGACTTGTTTTTGTAAAATAATGTGGCAGCACATATAAACATCTGTGTGTGTGTGTGTGTATATATATATATATATATATATATAATGTGTATATATAAAATGTGTGTGTGTATATATATATATTGTGTATATATAGTGTATATATATTATATATATATATATATATATATATATATATATATGTACATTGTGTGTCTTCCACCAGAGCAGCTATATATATCCACTTTGACGCTTCTAGTGAACATTCTTACATGAATAAATGAGAATTTACGTCATAGAGAGAAAAAGACTTTTAAAACTAGGAGAGCAGAATGTTGTAAGTTTTTTTAAAAATCACTGTGGGATGTGATGTTTGACTCATGCCAATAGCCACTCTCATATCCCACAAATGCAGTAAACTTACAGCAATAAGTGAGCGCTGACACCCAAGACCAGCGTGGATATAGGCAACCCTTTATGTCTGCTCTGACTTCGGCTTTTGCAGCTGCTGTTTTCTCAGTGTTGTCTCCGGGGCAGTTTCCTGTTGCCATAGCTGATGGCCTGCCCACGCCTGCCTGGGCCTTTCAAGTGTCAACACTCCCAGGCCGGCTGCAGTGGTCAAATGCTTGTTAATGAGATATAGCAGCTGGGTAGGGGTGAACCACTGAGACGGATAAAGGAATGCCGCTGGTGCAGGAAGCGATGCCTTTTGAATCTTTTCAGCAGGGTGAAAGCTTCCAAATCAAAGAGGGTATGTTGTATTCATTAATAAACCCAAGTTCCCATGCAGTCACATTAAAGCCAGCAGTTTAACTTTGCATCAGACAGGTGAATTTCCCCCCAGATTTTACTCTGAAAGACAATGAACAAGAAAACAAGGCTTTAGCTTAGGACAAAGAAGCACTTCCTCATCTGTGGGGCTGACTGGACTGCTAACCAAGCAAGGAGTTGTCGCATTCTTTTCAATTTATCCTTTTGTCTATGTATTTGTGTATGTGCGTGCGCACACTTGTATGCGTGTTCCAAAGCTCATAGCAACCACCCTTGCTCCTTCCTCTTAGCTTTCTCTTTCCTTTCCTTTAGCCTGAGCATTTCTTTTTTTCCCCTTTCTTTTAAAGCCTGATTATCAAGGTCAGACATAGCAACCACTACTTGTGAAGAAAAATATTAGATAGATATGAATGTGAACCTTTGTTTCAGATGAAGCAGAGATGAAATATATCCCACCCTTCCGTGCCCATTCCAGCTTGTAGCTGGGATGGTTTCTTCAGGAGACTGTGGTAGTTGGCAGTAGCAGGAAACAGTTCAAACAGCTGGGAGAAGCCTAAAAGGGGAGGGAAGAAGTCATCGGACAAATCTTACTGGCAGGAAGTCCTGAAGATACAATTGAGAAGATAACTAGTATCTTTAAGGTCATTTACTAGAAAGTCAAACCAATGAGGAATTAAAGTAGGCCAATGAATAGCATCAGAGGTGAATTATCAATTTTAGTGTCATTTGAGGGAGCTGTGAAAGAATGGCATGAATTTTGAACCTTGGACATATGACTATAACCACATGAGATATACAGGTATTTTTGTATCTCATTTCCATTTTTTCATAAGCTTATGAATTAATAATCACTATAAATGAAAGGCAACATCTATGTATTATTTAGATAACATTTCTAACTGCAAAGAATAGCTATCTAAGGACATTAAGAGTGGGGGGATGTATTCTTCAGTTTTTAAAATAATCAGAAACTCTTAATTTAGGTATAAGATTTATGAAGAAGTCTCTAACCTATATGGAAAGAAAAATGAAAATGCCGTTTATTGGCTGCTGTAATTTCATCAAGCATTGGCTGATCACTTTGAAATGAATATACATAACAATGTCTGTGTGTCTTAACCTAAGGAAAGCCTTCTTTGTTGATCAGGATCCTCAACTGTGAAGAGTTTTGCACCAACTAAACAAGAGCATGATTTACAGATTTTAAAAGTGAACACCTTGTTTGCTCTTCTTGCACTTCTATTTTGGCACGTTGCTCCCTGAGCAGTTTCTGGCTGAGCTGATTTCCACTACATTCCCTATGCAGTGAACGAACATCCATGATGTGTTGTGTGTGCCCTCTGGGGCCAGGGTGAAGGCACTATACCAGTAATCTTAAAGAAAATGGTCATATTAGGCTTCCCATGAAGTATGTTTCTATTAAGTTTAATCTAGAGGTATCAACATGTATTCTACATTGATATTCCATAATATATATATATGTATATGTATATATATATATATATATATATATATATATATATATAGTTATTTATTTATTTATTTTTTAGGCAGGGTCTCGCTTTGTAGTTCAGGCTGGCCCTGAGCTCAGCCTCCAACTCAAATCACAGCAATCCTCCTGCCTCTGCCTCCCAAGTGCTGGGATTACAGGCATGAGCCACCATGCCCAGCACTGTGGTATGTGGTACTGGTTGCTGCTGGGCGTGAGTCTCCACGCCCAGTATTGTATGTGGTTATCAGGGATTGAACTCAGGCCCTTGCGCTTGCAAGACAGGCATTGGAACCACTGAGCTAAATCCCCAGCCCGATATTCCATAATTTAAATAGCATGCCAAACGTATTTATCTATTCAGAGCTCCAGGATAGGCTTAAAATTGAGAGTCAAAGAGATGAAAGAAAGCACTAGGTTAGAATCTACAGACCATATCTTTTCTCCCCCCCGCCCCCATCCCAGACCCAGCCTCTCCCTTACATGGAGTTAGCAGAAGCATTTTTCCATACAGGAAAAGTCTACCAAGATATGACAGTTTATACCCACTTAGAAAACATGGCAGGTATATGAAAACCTCTTCCTTCTGGCTATTCTTTGAGTTCTGGAACTTCTCAAAGGAACTGTCCAGTCTTGACCTTCCAGTGGGGAGAAAGTGAGGGCAGCAAAACAACGACTCACCTGTAAGCCCTGCCTTTTTCCCTGGCACCAGGAGTCTGCCTGCATTCTTCCCTCAGCCTGTGTGACACAGAATGATAATACTGGCATCCACCAGGGCCTGTAGGACCTCTTCCCGCTGAGGGGACAGGCACACAGGCGAACGCATTTCAGAGCCTTGCAAACAGCTCAGGCTTGCACCCTTCTGCCTGACTCCCTCTGGCTCTGAATGCTCTGGATTTTAGTAGTTACTGAGAAAAGCAAAACCCTCGCCAGTGCAAAACCATCACAATTTCATTGTAAAGCAAAACAGAAACCTCATTCCCCAGCACACACATGTACTTAATATGTAAGTTTGGCATTGATACACTTCTGCTTTTTGTTCTTTTGTTTTCTGCCTTCTCAAACTGCCTCCACTTTACATTATGTTCTCTCATTTCTGGGCTCTTTTTTGCCTTTTTCTTTTCTTTTCTTTCTTTCTTTTTTTTTTGCTGGAAAATGAAAATATTCTAAGTGACAAGTAAGTAGCCCCTTCTCAAATAAAACCTGCAATAACATGCCTGGATTACATTAAGGAATGCTGGAGGGGGTCCCAAAAACTAGTGTTTGAACAGTCAACTTGACAGAATCCTAGGACACCATTGAAAGGTCTCCTATTACCTAACTGACTTAGGCTAATCAGTGTAATCCGCATGACAATACACTGTCTGACTCTAGGGACCTGAGGCCACAGCCCGCAGGAGGGGGTGGCTGAGGAGAGCCCCTGGGAGTGTCCAGCCTCTGCCCAGTCCTGTCCAGGAGCTGCCCTTCCCTTTGGCTCTGCTTTCTCAGTGTAAACCATGAGGCTTCATAGAGGGAGATAACTTAGATTTACTAAGGCAGGTGAGCTCAAGGTGGAGACAATAACAGAGAAAAAAACCACAGAAAGCAATGAATAGCTGATGTCCAAACCCCAGGAAGCAGAGCAGTTCTGGGAGCCAGTGTCTTGGCAGGAGATGCAGATAGGTCTAGAAAAAGGTCTGGGGGAAATGTTTGAACCAGTCTCAACAGAGTTAAAGTGTGTCTAAAAGAACCCTCTGACTGGCTTTCTCGAGAACATGTGAAGACCAAATGAAGGAAGAGTCCAGAGTTGACTGAATCTTTTGAAGGAAACATAAACTTACCTGTGTCTAGTTAGCCTATTTCTGCTTGTTTGTCTGGAAATTGTATTTTTTTTAAAGGCTAACACAGGAGGATTGAAAACTTAAGTTCCACTTGGGCAACTCAGCAAGACTCTAACCTAAAATAACAAATAATTAAAAGTGCTAAAGATGCTGCTGTTAGATAATCTTTGGATTCAATTCCCAGCATCATATATATGTATATATATATGAATACACCCTCACTGGCACTGGACTTATCACCTCCCAAACAGAAAAACATTTGTCTTAGTATAAACAAATCTTCCTATTCAAAAAAAATATCAGCAACAACAACAAAAAACACTTAAAGTTTGTGCCTGGCTTATTTTAAAGAACAAATCTATTGTGAGATAGATAATGTTAGAAATTGTTTGAGAGACAGAGAAAGAGAGGAAGCAAATAAAAGACAAAAGAAAGGAAGGATTCAAGGAGAAAAGAAGAAATGAAAGAGGATGGAAGGACTATGGAAAGAGGAAGGAAGGACATTGACTTTACTCCCTTTCAGGAAACACTCTCCAAGAAAAGGATACAGATACAGAAAGGCATATATATGATACAGAAAATCATTCTTGTCTACATTTATAACCTACAGGGAAAACTCAGGAAAAATTAAGGTTACTAAAGGAAAAGAGAGGGAAGCAATTAGAAGATACACTCTAGGACTTCTACATAATTTTAAATGAACTTCCATGTTGACTGGACAACCAGATGAAAAATAATCTTTAGTGGCTTGAACAGCAAGATGTTCCCAAGGACTATTAGCACAAGCTTTAGCTGGATCACCATTTCTTATCTTCTGTTCAAAGTTCTACATCAAAGGACCACTATCAGCTATCCCAGTGGACAGCAAAGCCTTGCAAGGCCTTAGAGCCCTCGATAGTGAGGAAAATCCAATAGCATTCTTTTTTGGAGTAAAGATAGATATGCGGACAGAGTAGTTCCCTGAAATATTTAAGGACTTAATGAAGAGTCAGACTGCAATTATGTTTGAATGAAACTGAGTTCTGAATTATAAAAAGCTAGACATTTTTATAACAGTGAAGTTATTCAATTTGTTTCAATAACTTTCCTAACAATCATTTATTTAACAAGTATTTGTTAAGTAACTGTTATGTTTCAAGCTCTGTTAAAGTGTTGGCAAAACTGCGAAGAAAAAATAGATGAGAATTCGGCCTTCACGGGCTTACATCCACCCTACAGATTATTATCATTTTGCTATGTAAACCATACAACTTGCAAAGCTTGATCTTAGTCAGTTTTAGCCATTTTTCTCCTATTGAAATAGATCTAATGTGTCAGCTGAAGCCATATGATTAGTCTAATCTATGAATAAAAGACACTCTTAAATGTAGTGCTATTAACTGCTGCTTAATTTGGTGGCACCTACATGTACGCATTAATGAATGTGTGGACATACTTGAGTGGACAAGGTGAACACTTTAAAATGTAGAAATAAAAAATACCAGTGAAGGAATTAATTAGGAAGAAAGGGTTGGTCTTGCTGGAAGCACTCTGTTTTCCCTCCAAATCACAGGCTTGGTGAGAGAAATAATTTATTTGATGGAGTCTCCTGGGACATTTTCTTTAGGGCTGAGTAATGACAGCCATGTACTGAGTCCAAGCAAGCCCAAGGATGGGAGAGGACAACGTCTTCCAAAGACAACACTGAGTCTGGAATTCAGCTGTCTGTTGAGTACTCATTCTGCTAAATGTTTTTGGTGAATAGAAATAGACCTAATCATCATCATCATCATCATCATCATCCTTCAATTCAAAGAGTACAAAAACAGTATTCCCTTTAAAAATGAGCTGTAACTGCTCACACTTTATATAAGCTTTGATGCAATAATAAAATAATCATTGGAGAAATCCTTATCTCTGAAGATAAGGATTAAAAGGTTAAATGCAGTATACTGTATTTTCAACTGCGAGGACAACAAGGAAGTTCTCTGCAGAAAATGCCCATCTGTTTGAAGCAGTTTCTTTCATGCCTTCCCTTAGCATTGCCCTGAAAGTTCTGTGATTTTTTAAGTTTGGTGGTACATTTTAGGTCTGGGAGTAGGGAAAAGGAAAGAAGCTATTTTTCTTTCTAACACATTCTCTTGAGGTACTCATAACTTCTACCCAATAATACACATAGACTAGAGCTGATTTGATTATGTCATATATTTGCTTTTACATATCAGTGTTCCATTTTCTCTACCCTCCATACAGCACACACAAAACAAAGCAGAATGAATCAAACAAACAAACAAACAAAAAACCACCTGCAGACTAATTTTATAAGAGTAAGTCAACCTTTTGATTTTAATCTTAGATAAATCTTAGTACAAACAATTTAAATTTATCTATACTCAATTTCCATGTTAGCCTTATTTAAAAATAAAAATTTATGAAATATTACCAGCGTGTAACATAAAAATGCTATGCGTCATTTTTTCTGAAATACTAAAAATATATAGTATACATCCATCTATTCAAAAGTATTTATTAGCCATCCATTTTGATTCAATATTAGTGTGCACTGAAATTTTTATTACCAAAATGGTGTGATTTCTTTTCTCTTTTTCAAATAATGTAATAAAGGAAAAATAATAAAAATAGTTCAACTAAATAATGCATGCAAAAATCTTCTTTGGCAATTATTTTTTTAATTAGATTTATTGGTACATTATGACTACACATGATAATCTCATTCAACATTAAGAGTTTGTACCAGAATACGATATGACTTGATTCTCATTTTTTCCCTTTTCCCCCCGCCCTGCATCCCCCACCCTCTATATACACAATCTTTGTTTTCTTTTTTCTTTATTATTATCACATTCATTTCCCCTCATTATTTACCCTTACACTCTTTCCTTTTAAATATTTTCTACTTTGCAATATCAACCATACATTCTACAGCTCATTTACAACTTCATATTTTCATATCAGAGAAAAGATATGATATTTACACATTCTTTGGCAATTATTAAATTAAATTTATTTTTGCTGGATGGTCAAAGGTCTATACTTTTACACTGAAGGTATTTTAGGGAGTTTGTGAAGGTTTAGGGGATAAAGTAGTGTCATTTAAAGTTATCTTCAGAATGAGGAAATACAAAGTCTGAATCTGCTTGACTGAAATGTGGCTGATGCAATCCACTGTTTCCCCAGTGGATTGAGCCATGAGTAATATAAACCATGAAGATGACTGATGTGATTAGATTAGTCATGCCAAAGTGTAGTTTAGCAATCACCTATAGACAGCCAGCTACACTCCATGTTGTCTCAGCTCCCCCAGAACCTAATAGACTGTTGGAAGGCATTATTGAATACAGATGTCCATCATCTAGCCAAACAGATAAACAAAACTCTAAACTATGAAAAAAAAAAAAGAAGCTATGAAGTTTAAACTACAACAGAATTTTTCCCTACAAATTACTCTTGTACTTAAAGTCTAAGCTGATTTATGCACATAAGCATTGTTTGACTTGCAAAAACTTGAATTCTACTACAAATTTCTGTGGCTCATTCATTATATTAAACAGATGGTAAATGAATTAAAATCTCAAGTTTTACTGAATGTTCAGTAGAGAGGAGTTGATTGATTTATTTTAGGTTATTCTAGGCTCAAAACTTTATTTTATGCAAAGTAATTGAGAAGAAAGGATTACCAGTCTTGTCACATAGTCACAAATCTTAAAGACTGAACTCAACCATCAACACCACATCAAGAATGTCTAAGGGGTAGGAAGTTCAAGACATTGCATCATTTTCCAATCTATATCATGTTGACGACAGTGTATGAATCCTTCAAAAGTCACAATTCAAATTTGACCTTTCACGTTCTTATCCAGAAGAAATTTCATTTTTTAGTATCCAAGAATATTTAAACTATTCCAACTATTTCAAGAGAACTTTCAACTTGTGTCACCCAAACTCAACAGCTAACAGTTGCTGCCACCTATAGGCCCAGTCTCAAGAGAAAGAGCTGCGAATCAGCAGAGGTTCGAAAGTTTTACAGGAACTGCTGTACAAAGCAAGTTTATTTTTTCTCATGAAAAAAAATGCAGCTCATGCTCAGACATCATAGATGTAATGCCATGAAAAAATGAATGTAAAATAATAAATTTAATTGTTTTCATCAATGATAATCTTCCAATCACTTCATGAGGGGCAGCCTATCCATTTACAATACAAATGGACAAAAACCAAGAGCCAAGTTAGCTGAGTCTCCGGTCACATCTCATCGAGAAGTCATTGCTTTCCATCAGCACAAAAATAAGCAATGAGGAGGTGTCATTTCCTTCACATGCAAACATATATCATACGTGGAAGTCTGAGTTTCTGTGGATATTCTCTCTCTGATGGAGATTGTATGAAGTCTTCCCTGGGGCGAGAGTACAGTAAAAAGAGAAGAAAAATAATTGAGTCCATAACCGAATCTAAGATCAATCTTACAATCAGAGCTTCTTTAAATCAGTAGGACGGAAATAATAATGACTACTTTCACAGGTTATCTCAAAGGTTTCCTTGTGTTCAGTGAATACATATATATGTCTTATATATATGAGTCTGTTAAATGAATTGTGTATAGAAGGTTATAAAAATATTATCCTGATACACCCAATAATTTTATGACATTCTGTAGAAACAGTACAATTAGATTTTTACTTCTGATTTGTAAAACTAGTAGCCTATTCTGAGTGACTTCTAGATTCCTCTTAGGCTGAATACTCTACCATGCAGTGTTTGAGCTGGGCATCCTCTCTGCCTAGGAACTTGGACCCTTTTCTGTAACTGAGCAGCTCTCATGCCCACTCTCTCTAGCCTTGTAATTCCTCACCTTTTTGGATGCAGTCAGACTACAAGAGAAAGTCTTCATGGCTCATGTTATTTTCACTGTTTCTAAGACACAACCACCCCCCTGCTACAGATTGAATTATCTACCTCCTTCTTTCATATGTTTGAGTTTAATCTCTTACAACTCAGAATGGGACTATATTTGGTGATAAAACCTTTAAAGAAGTTAATAAATTAAAAGGAAGCTGTAGTATGGATCCAATCCAGCCTGACTAGTGTCCAGATGAACTCCATAAGCAGCAGATACATGAAGGATTTGCAACCAGGAAGACCCAGGGAAAAGCATCCCCCAAAACGAGGATGTTCATGAGTCATGAGAGAGGCCTCCAAAGAACACAATCCTGCTAACACCTTGATCTTGGGCCTCAGCCTCTAGAACTGAAAAATTTAATTTCTGTAGTTTAAATCACTAGTTTGGTATTTTGTTATGGCAGCCATAGTAAACTAGTACACCTGTTTAATTAACTGGGACCTTGAATTATTTATTCACATTTCTTACATTTAAAGTACTGTATAATTCCAATTCCAATAAATAAGTTCAAGATCTCTGTTCCCTAGCATTAACTATAGTTGATGGTAACACTGTACTTTTTCACACTATTTTTAGAAGATGTAAAGAGTTCTCATCATAAAAATAATAACCACTTGAGGTAATACATTTGTTAATTAACTGGATTTAACCATGGCACCGTGTAAACAGACTTCAAGACCCAATGCTATACACAATACATAAAATTTGATCAGATAATTTAAAAAATCAATATACATTTTCTTTCAAAGTTATAAAATTAAAACTAATGACATATAAATGGTTTACTATTGTCTAACATAAAGTAGTTTCTCAGACATTAATTCTGTATATTCCTAATCCTGATATTGCTAGGTGAGTGAATAATCATTTGAATGCAATTTCCATCTCTTTTTTTTCTCATCCAGGAGTTACTTTGTTTATATGTATATATAATCTGACAAAATAATTTTCATAAATATTGACATGTAAAATATTTTGGGAAACTAAGTGAAATGCAGTTGGTTATATTTAACAAAATATACTTCAGAAAAGGAAAAATATACATAAAATTGACAGCATTCTAATCTAGTCTCCTAATTTTTCCATGCTAGGGTGAACTCTTGAGTTTGCTCTACAAAGCTTTGAGGATTTCACTACTTATATAAACACTTTGATGTCTAGTAATTCAAATCTTACTTTAGGCATATGTATCTGATGACTGTCCTAAAACCTAAAATGTCACAAGATAATCTAAATAACTTTTATTCTCTTCTTACCTTCTTCCATCAACTCCAAAAGAGAAGCAAGAACCTGCTTCTTCTAAACCCTCCATCTTCCTTCCCCCACTTCAGCTTCTGCCACAGGATGGTCTTTGCCTTGTTATGTAGGGATAGTGTTAATTCAATATCTTCTTCATGCATTTTAAACACTCCTGAATTTTATAAACTAGGAAAGATTGGGTACCATAGCAAAATCAATAAATATACTTATTAACCTTTACTAACTCAAGAATGTAAAATTTTCACTAAGAATTCTTTTCTTAGTCTACTGGCCTAATTCCATAGTCTTTTTATTTTTCCCTCTTCCTTCTCTGCCACTCCAAAATCCAGAGCAGAATCTTCCCAGAAGCTCATTTTTAAAAAAGAAAAATAATAAAAACAAATGTAAGTTAAACGTTTTCCAAACCTTGGAAAATGAGCTGTTCTGGTTCAGTTCAAGGTTTTGGCAAAGATCCAGGAGGAAATAATAACCAAGATCACATGTCTACTATGAGAAGAAGGAAGTGTATAGAGCATAAAAATAAATAAAGAACCTAAAAGTTTCATACTAGTCAAAGAAGAAGCTGTCTTTGGTAACCAGGTAAAAATCAGGCATAGACTGAGCATTTTGATTATTGTCATCTCTCCATCTAAAATAATAAAGTAATTTAGCAATATTGCAAACTGACAAATGTATAATTAACACAATTTAAGAAACTTTAACTTTATTATGAATGCTGTCCAGGAAAAGAAAAACTAATTTGAAATTGAAAAAGACAGAATTAATTTATTAATGTAGTTCTGTAGTTGCATGTAGTGCCAGGTATAGCAAGTTATTTCAGAAAGAGTAGAATAAAAGAGAATAATACAAAGAACCAAAGAGTACATTCATTAGTTTCAGTTAATGTAGATGACAAACATCAATGATTTGCTGATTCAGTTTGTTAGTGGCTCTTTCCAAAAAAATTTTCAATGAATGACTGAGTCTACCACGTGAACCAGTTCTGGACAGAGACATACAAGCATTGGGTTATTTTCAGGAAAATATTCTAAAATAAACATATCAGCTATAGATAAAATTTAGTCTTCTCCCTTTATCTCCTTTTGTTCTGAACCCGCTATGAGGCCTGAAAGCATAGTAATCCTTTTGTTACCATAGAGATAAAGATGAGGGCAAAGGCTCACATGCTAAAGATGACTCAAAAAGAGAACCTTTCTGAAAGACTCCTGTTGATCTCTCTATCCAAGATGTTTGCTGTAGAAAACTTATACTTTGTTTATTAAGCTGTTGTAATTGTATTTTCTGTTACTCACAGGCTAAGTGGATAAATAAGATATTTTATCCATAATACAAGACCAGTTTCCTGTGGGAAAAAAATAACCAGAGGGCTTGAACTAATTTTTGTGATTTCCATAAAAGATTGACATAGCTTTAAAAATATAATAATAGCAGCACTGAAAGTAAAAATTTTTTAAATAAAACAAAAGGCAGAAATATACAAAATGAGAGTTTAGATAAGTAACAGACAAATCCTAGGACATGAAAACTGATCCAGTATTTCCAGAGAGAAAATAAAAACATAACTGAAGTTGAGAGATTGTTTTCAGCTCTCTGAAATGACGTATACACGTCAAGCTGAAAGCAGCTGCTAAGCACCAAGCAAATTCAATAGAAAAAGTCTGTCCTTTGCCACATTATAAAGAAATCTCACAATTTTTTAATTGAAATCTTTATTGGTACATTACATATACACATCATGATTACACTCAACAATGAGAATATGTACCAGTGTATGACACAACTTAATTCTCTTTTTTTCCCATAGCCCTACCCACCCTACCACCCCCACTCCTTATATCCATAAACTTTGTTTCCTTTCTTTTTTGTTATAATCTCATTATTTTTCCCCCTTATTTTAAGGACACTGACTAGAACTAGTAAGCTGCCAGAAAAAAAAATACAACAATCTTACCAACAAAAGCATTTTCACTATTAACAGAAGACAATATCAGAAAATCTATCAATGTGCTAGCAAGTGATTTTCAGTGTAAAGTATTTAGTCAACCTATCTCTCCAGGGTATAATGAAGAACAAACAATCTAACCCTACTCTTGATGTTTCTCCACTGGTAGTTTTCTACCTTTACTCTTATGCCTTCTTTTCTTTTCTTTTTTTTTTTTTTTATCTTTATTGGTACATTAAATATACACATCATGATTGCACTCCATAATGGGGATTTGTACCAGTATAAGACACAACTTATGCCTTCTTTTCTTATCCCACTTTTAGGCAGCCTGATAAGAAGGACCATGTACTTTATATATATAATACATATATATAATATATATGCATATATGTATTATATAAAATATATTATATAAAATACAAAAAATATATTTTATATATACATAGTTGTCTCCAGTTGATGGGAATTTGGGTTGTTTCCAAGATTTACTTATTACCAGCTGAGCTGCTATAAACATGGGTGCACATATGTTGCTATGATATGATGCTTTTAATTATTCCATTTGTATACCTATACGGAAATAGAAGGGTTAAGTGAGACCTCTAATCCTAGTTTTTAAAGGAACCTCCACAGTGGTTGCATTAGTCTACAGTCCCACCAACAGCAGAGAAGGCTTTCTTTCTTTTCATAGGCCCACCAGCATTTGTCATCAATTGATTTCATGATTGCAACCATTCTTTGTAGAGCAAGATAAAATCTCAGTGCTGTTTTCATCTGCATCTCTCAAATGACTAGTGATATTAAACATTTCTTCATATGTGTCTTCACTGCCTTTACTTCTTTATCTGAAAAATGTTTGGTGGGAGCATTTTAGGAAGGGCAGGGGAATGGGAAAAAAATGAGGCTCAAGATGTGTCACTTACAGGTACAAATTCTCAATGTTAAATGTGATCATAAATTATATACAAAATGTACCAATAAAATCAATTTTTAAAAATTTCATCACACAATGTAACATATTTGAGCTGATTTAAATAATGTCAAACAAAAAACCCCAAAAGACTATGTACTCACTCTATAGATTCTAGTGCAAAGTTCAAACATTCCTTATAATTTCACCCTTTACCCACAATAAAAGCCACTTGTCCCCATTTTACTCAAGTCATTTCTGACAGCTTTGGATACTTGTACTGCTCTTCAGAATTTCTTTTGTGAATAATAAACATTTTCATCTTGGGAAACGCAAAACATCATCAGTTTATGGGGCCAGGGAGTTAGCTCAGTGGTTCTGGTGCCTGTCTTGCAAGCGCAAGGACCTGGGTTCGATTCCCCGGAAACTACATGCAATACTGGGCTTGGAGACTCATGCCCAGCAGCAACCAGTCCCACATACCACAGTGCTGGACGTGGTGGCTCACCCCTGTAATCCCAGCACTCGGGAGGCAGAGGCAGGAGGACTGCTGTGATGGTGAGCTTGAGGCTGAGCTCAGGGCCAGCCTGAACTACAAAGCAAGACCCTGTCTCAAAAAAAAAAACAAAAAAAAAAACAACAATAACCAAAAAATCATCAGTTTAAATATTTAATTCAGTTTTGGGTGGAAATTGATCCTGCCTCTTGCAAGGTAACTGTAACAGAAACTAAGCTAATATATTTCCTCCCACACAAGACCTCAGAAACTTAAATTTCCATGCAACCTTTCTGGAAAAAAAGATTTGACATCATTCACTAGAAAAGTATTCCCAGGAGACATTCATCTAAAAAGAAACCCGGTTCATTCCACGAATAATGAAAATAAATCCTGGCATTCCTGTTCTAGAACCGAGTCAGACCAAATCAGAACTGGAAGTCAGGGCTCCATGAAGCCAGAATTTCCAGAATAACTTCAAGTTCACAATTCTTAGTGACCTGAGATGGAAGTGTTTCTGAGAGTGAGAGGAATAAAATGAAACAAGAACTTCAGAGGAAAAATGCTCAATAAAATATAGAACTGAAATATGAAGCAAATCAATATAAGAAATGATTTTAAGTAGTTGATGGCAAGTACTTTTAAAAAGGCTGTGATTGACTTTGATTTTTGTTTAGAGATACAGAATTTTGCAGTCATATTGAGTATTGGCTTCTTCCTCGTTAGCCACAGACATCAAACATGCAGTTAAGAATGTATTTCCTAAACAGAAGTTACTTTAAAGATGACTAGGAATATAAGGATACAAAAGTAGACGTTAGGTTGGTAAAAACCAAAGAAATATGTAACTTGATCATTTTTACCATTTGAAGTCAGAGATAAAGCAAAAGTCATTTTATTGCCTGAATCACTGGCTCCAAATATTGAATGGCAAATTTTAAGAATGCTTCTTCTTTAAATGATCCTAATTTTCTTTAAAGATAAAAAAAATGTATAAAAAGTCTCGAATAAGTGCAACTCAATCATTAACTCATAACCCAAATAACTAGCTACAGATCTGTATGTTGTTATCAAATCATGTTTGGGTGTGTATAGCAGTTCTTTGGGACAAAATTCATTCCTAGAGGGGCTGTGGTTCCATTTCTACTCACATTATGGTAATACTCTGAATTGTACACTTGTAATCTGTGTGTTTAAAAAAATAAAGATGTGTTTTAGTTCTTTTTAAAAATAGCTTTACAAAAGAAAGCTCAGTGCTGGTACTATCCTCTCAAGAGAATTTGAACATTTATCAATTCTACACTTTATTTTTCCCTTCTCGTATCTGAGATGAGGCTGATAAAAGTATACCTATCTCATAATGTTCTGACTGTCAAATCAGGTAAGCCTTTTAAAGACAATGTTGGAACAGGGTAATGACTAATGAAAAATGACTCTCAGTCATTATTTCGTGTGGCCCTTACTATATAACATTGCTGTCCTACCCTTCCAACTTTGTTTCACCTTCTCCTACTTGCTGTCAAGAGTTCTGTGTATGATACAATTTGAGTTGTTCATCCGTTGTCTATGCATCCCTCCCTAGCTCCCAATGAAACGCAGTCATCCAAGAACTCTGATCAACTGACCCTATACCACCTAATTATGGAACAGGGCTTCTATTAAATTAGACAAGGGTAATATAGTCCCGGGAGGGGGGTTAAAGTAAAATGAGATATTCTACTGAACTCAAGAGGAGCATTTTAGAAACTTTATCTGTTATCCCCTTTTCTTAATTTGTTAATACTAAAGCAAAGTCTCCATTCATCCTTTACGTATGATATTTCTGAATCTAACATCAGGATTTTACACACAGATTTATCAAGTCCTATCTGCAAATATTTAGCCAATAATGGTAGGCAATCAGGGTCAATGCCTTTGGGTAGATTTCTTATACTTTATGAATTTTCAAAACTAGAAAGGTAGCTAAGTGTGAATTCAACAAGGGCCTTTCCCTCAACCGTGGCTGGAAATCGAGAGCACTGATTTTGAATAAAGGAGTGCTTGAGTAATACAGAATAAGCCTTTGAACCTTTTGTACTTTTGAGCTCACTGTGAATTGTTCCAAGAAAAGTAAAATAGAAGCTAACAACAACAATGACCAACAACAAAGATCAGTTTTAGCCCTGAGCTGTGACTATTATCACTTGTTAGAAACTTATATTTCTTAATATTATTATTATTACATTCACATGGAAGAATTTATAGAGCTAAATTATCTACTCTTCAGTGAATTCATCAGATTCTCACCTCAATTATCTATAATATCTTGTGCAGTCGGTGAAGGCATAATACAGAGAGCGAAGGAGCAATAATACTGCTCAATGCAGTATTAAGAATTATGGACCAAAAAGATAATTTGCTCTCTTCATTTTTAAGAGTGATTTCAAGTGATGTTCTGTTAAAATGAACGCAAAATACAGCTGTAAGTATATATGCTGTAAACAAAGACTATCACTCTGTAGTGTCTTTTATAACAGACAAAAGTCTAAAACCGACAGCTATCGAAAGATACATAAATATCTTCTAAGACCTTTGGCTTAAGCAAATTCAATGCAATCTCAAAGATGAAATTTTGAATGGTGGCTTATATAAAACAGCTTTGTAAATACATGCATTTTATTTTTATTCACAAAGTAAATTATTCAAATAGTAAAATATCTTATAGTCCTCCTGATTTAAGAAATGCATAGCTTTCTTTGTTTTCAAACCACCAAATCACAGGTACATTTGAAGAAATAGCTCTACTTAATGTACTTGATCAGAAAGCATTAATTAACTACTGTGTTTATTCTAATTCTTGGAATTTCTTTGAGACTGAATTTCTCATCTGCAAGTTTGCAAACAATACAAAATGACAGCAGCTAGAGGCATTTTTACAAGCAATTCCTTGGCTTGTTTATGAGCCTGCTCACCTGTGGTCATTCTAGTGAATTCTGGGGTACTCCTGAGTATGGTAACCCTAATTATTTTTTATTTACACACCCATATGTTTAGTGGAAATGTTTGGTCTTTTAAGTCAGGAACTTAGCCAGGTGTATCTTGCATAAGAAAGGACCTGGGACACAACACTCAGTAAATAGCTGGAGATAGATGTACTCCTCCCAATAACAAGGCTTTCTGTAAAGACTCTGGAAGAGTTTGGATTGGGATCGTGCTTCTTGATCACATCACTAAATCCACGCCAAACTTTGTGCGTCTGAGACCGTCGGTGCCCTTGGGTCACAGTCAAGGTGAAAAGAGACACACATTTAAGTAGTCAATACTATTATCAAACAACTTATTGAACAAGTTTCGCATTTACTCCCCTTTTATTTTAGAAATGCTGAATACTTGTGTGTTGAATAAATTTTTAATGACTAAGTGATTAATCCAGGCAATGTGCGTAAAGAAGTCAACATGAATAGAATTGGAAATAAGAACTGATTTTAAGTTCCAGCTTCAAAAATTTGAAAAATCACTTAATCTTTTGAATTCTCAGATTCCTTGAGTCCGTTCTGAAGAAAAGTGACCTTTCTCTCTCTTCCCTTCTTTCCTTCCTAACCTCCTCTCTCTCCCCTCTCTCCTCTCGCACTCTCTCTCTCTGTCTCTGTCTCTGTCTCTCTCTTTCCATATCTTCCTCCAAGAGAGTTTATTATTATTCAGTATGAAAGCCAAAATCTGGAATTGTAAGACCTCAATAAAATGAAAATGACAACCTATATGGATATAAATAGGCAAGCTTTGCAGAATGAAATATATAAAATAAAGCAATTATTATTGTTACTAAAACAATAATAGTAAAGCAACTCATTGCATAAAAAATTTTAAGCTAATGCAAGGAGTCTCTAATAACTTTCATTAACAAAAACTATATCCAAACAGTGTGCCTATTTCTAAAAGAAGAATATCTTATGATCTCATAAGAAGTAGTTTATAGATTCAGTACTAGAAGAGAAATAAACGCTTCTGATTTTTCAGATTTAGAAAATTTTCATTAAAAATAATTCTAGTGAATAAAATAACATTTCCCCCCCATTAACCTGAACTCCCCTCCAAAGCTATTTACCTACACTGATTTTGAGAATTTTAAATGGAAAATAAACCAATTTGAAACTGATTTTTAGTCTTGGTGGATAGTAACTCTAAGTTAAAAACAAGGAAACACATTATTTATATTTGAACATCTAATTTATACTCGACCTTATCTATGAACATTGAGGACGCAGAAATACATTATGAGATGGGAAGTGTTAGCTGAGTGTGCATTCCCAACTCTTTGTTTCCTTGTGTAAAATTTTATTATCTAGCATGGCTGAGTGAGCTCTTATTTTAAAAGCTAGGTGAGCCCCAGACGGCGGGGACTGGAGCCCAGCGAGGCGGGCGGCTCCTAGCTCACGTCCTCGCGTCCTGGCCCGCCAGCCTCCAAGGCCGCGCCGGGGCATGGAAGAAGAGAAGGTGGACGAGAACGAATGGGGTACCACGGGGAAGGCAATAAGAGCCTGGTGGTGGCCCATGCGCACACTGTGTTGTGCTTCGTTTTCTGAAGTTTCCTGCAAATAGGAAGAAGACCTCAGAAGAGATATTTCAACACCTGCAGGACACAGTGGACTTTGGCCAAAATGTCATGAGAGTTTTTGGGAGAGAACTGTGTGCGCTGTGGGGAAGTTGTTCATCTGCCTTTAGAGTTTGTGAAACAGTTTTGCTTAAAGATAGTCTGAAAAGTCTGAAAGACCAGAGTCTTGTTGTGGAAAGGACCTAGACACGCACTGCAGAGCACCAGCTGATTCTGTGTGTAGAAATTAAGCCAAAGTGTGAGTTCATTCCTTTCTCAGTTTTACCCATAAAATGATGCATAAGGTGTGTTGCTACTGCATGCACCAGCACCTCAAGGTAGCAACTGGGAAGTGGAAGCAGATAAGTAAATACTGTTCTCTCGATCTCTTCTCAGGAAATGAACAGATAATACACTTTGCCTTGAAGAGTTTGCTGCAGGAATCCCAGAACAACCTGAAGATATTTAAGAATGGTGAGCTGATTTATGGCTGTGGTGATTCCCGGGGCCTGGTGGCAGACTGAGGAGAGCTGGCATACCACCTGAAGCCCTTCCTTCTTCCCCTCCAATGGTCTGGCTGGTGGGGCCCACTGCACGCGGGCTGTGATCTGGGAACTGGTGCACGTCATCACGAGGGTGCTGCTCAACAAGGGCTGGGTGGGGGCCCTGAGGCTGGGGCCCTGGGGCCCACATGTCTGTAAAGCCAGCCCTTTCAGCCGGAGCCTCCACTGCCAAGGAAAACATACCCCAGAGCGGTCGGGGTTACTGAAGGGCTGTCTTCTGTACAAAACCCTCCAGTGCAGATGTTGGACCTGCTGGACATCGAAAGCCTCTACCCTCTATACCACCAGGTTGAACGTTACCTGGAGGAGTTTCCTGAGGAGAGAAAACTGTTACAAATAGATGGGCCTTATGATGAAGCATTTTACCAGAAGCTACTTGATCTGTCCAAGGAAGATGATGGGACAGTGGCCTTCACATTAATGAAGGTGCAGCAATATCATGTGACCACGACTGCCAAGGACTGCTCCATTATGATCGTGCTCTCCTCATGTCTGCAGAACACCAGCTCTGAGCAGAGGCTCATCATTCCCTCCTTGAGGTCCTGGCTGGCCTTCTTTGTGTCTGTGCTGGACCTGGACCTTAAGCCATATGAGAGTATCTCTCACCAATACAAACTGGATGCCAAAATAGTCAAAGACTGTGCATGCCAAAGTTGACACTGTCATGTCAACTCAGTTCAAGGAGAATGAAGATTGCACATTAGATTTCCATAAGGTTTAACTTTCCCTCTACAGTGTCTTTGAAACTTGAATGTGAAAGTTGAATGATAGAACTATTTTGTTTTGTTGGATGACTTTTGGCTGTGAGTGTTTTGCTTTTAACTCTTGTTGAGGTGAGATTGCCTCTGGAGACATGAAATTGAAGAGCACTAGAAACATCTTCCAGGACAAGAAATATAGGACATGAGTGCTGCATCCCAGGAAGCCATTCATGTTCTTAAAATGAAAGGTCCGTTAAGCCCAGGGAAGACATCCTGGGTAGATCTTCCTTCCAACCAGGGCTCGAGTCTAACTCTCTAATGCAGAAAGCCTTATTATAAGACCCAAGGTTGGATCTCCTACTACCAGACTCCTGATATAGAAAACTTGAATTGTCACAAGCATCTTATAGTTTGGACTTTTGAGAAAACATGGATACTACTGGAACTTCTCAGCTGTTACTGGTCACCTTTTCAGTGCAAGCCACAAATCACCACAGGCTTTGCATGGGCCCCGCTCCTGAGTGACCAGAAGTTAGCACGGATGTTGATTCTGAGTGGTGTAGACTCAGGGTTCCTGTGCAGGTGCTGAAGCCCATGGCTCCCTCAAAGGTCAGTAGGGAGCACAAGACTCAGGTCAGAATGGACACCACTCATGTGAGCATTGACATTCTGTTTTTGCTTTATTATTTTTTCTTAACTCTAGGGGAGATGAGGCATTCTTTCCTACCTGAATTTGCTGCTGTAGAAACTAGAAGCAGAGCTGTAACTCACTGAGTTGCTGCGATGGGTGTGCAGACAGCCCAGTTGCCCTAGCACCCTGAGCCTCCGAGGTCAAGAACTGAGGGTTCCTACCTCCCCACCGCATTCCTCCCTTGGGCTTGCCTTGAGGTGCAGCAGGCATGTGGGCCGGGGCCTTGCTGACTCTGCCTGGGCTGCCAGAGGGCCTGCTCCTGGAAGATGCACAGCTCCTTGCTTGCACAAGATGACTCTTGTGGGGTCACTGAGAGTGTGCTCAGCTACTATAAAACCATTGGGAATCTTGGCTTCATTTTTTTTCTATGGTAGGTTGTACAGACTATTTTTATCATTGTTTTGAGGGACTAATGAAGGCTTATTATAACATATTATATTAATGAAACCATGAAATTGTCTGAAAAATGCTACATAAAAAATGAGGAAAAATATTTTGCTGATTGTAAATTTTTGTGGGAAATTTTGTGATAACTTGAAATTATACTTGTTTGATTGAATCAAGAAAAAAAATAATAAAAAAATAAAGGATAGGTAACTGTTTCATAGAGCCAGAGCCTTGAGTTCCATTCTGAAGAAAAGTGAACTTTCTTTCTTTCTTTCCCTTCTTTCCTTCCTAGCCTCCCCTCTATCTCTCCCCTCTCTCCTCTCTCACTCTATCTCTCTTTGTCTCTGTCTCTCTTTTTCTCTCTCTTCTTCCAAGAGTTTATTATTATTCAGTATAAAAGCCAAAATCTGGAATTGCAAGACCTCAATAAAATAAAGGAACTAGGCCATGAGGAAAATGTATTCTGTGGCTAGAGCTGTATCTCTATAGCTGAGGATTATCTATGAAACTCTGGCTTTCTTGGATTTGATGGCATTCAGATAGGACTGATGTAATCTAGGATGCTGCTCTTGGGGAAGACGTAAATTGGTCTAAACCAGTCCCAAGCAGGAAAGAAAATCTGAGTCTTATCAAGATGAACCAAACAAGGAGGAGCTTAGCAGAGGTGCCTGCAGGAAAGCCATCGCAGGACTCCAAGGGCAGCTAACAGCCAGTCGTGAGACCTGTGTGCAAGTTCTCCTCGTGTTTTTAAAATTATTGAGTAAAATCATAAGACTGTACATTCTGCAATGGAGATGCTGGGGAATAAGCAAAGGCTTCTCTAGGAAGAAGGATAAGAGCAGACTGTTCTGTGGGCATTGGCACTTAGTGGCTCAGGGTAACTAGCAGAAGAACAGGGCAACACACAGCTGTCTACGGGCACCAAGGAAAATCAGGATGGATTTGAGATCCTGGGAGCATCCCCCAAACACTCTGAGGAAACTGAGGCGGGAACTGGACAGATGAGACTCTGGTCAAGCAAGGCAATGACCACTTAGAAGCACACATGGAATTAAGGCTAGAACGGCCTAAGTTTCTCATCAGCACCAGAAGGGCCATGTTCCTGGGCACACATGTCATGCTTTCTGGGTGCTTTTTTCCCTAGATTTGATCTCTTTTGCACCTTTTGTGATGGCGTTCTGAAAGTTCTGTGTGTGTTTAACACATTTTTTTTTCTTCCATTAATTATTCTCAGTGCTCAAGTGTGCATAAAATCACTTTGGATATAAAAAAAAAAAAAAAAGAAAAAAGGATCCCACATTTTCTCATAAATCATTCATCCTGCCAGGCTGATTTTTGAGATTTTACTCTTGTATTTCTCATTCATTATTTCCTCAACTTTTCCTTGTATGGAACCTATTATATTTGTGTGGCCTGCTGCGGTACATAGAGTTAAATTGATTATGTTTCAAATGATTGGCTCCAAAGGCCTCAGGCCCACCCAGCTACCCGAAGGGTTGCAACTGGTCAGTGAGTAGGAACTTCTAGGTCCCCAGCATCCCTGTACAGCTGCCATTTGTCACATGTGGCTATTGAATCTTTGAAATGTAGCTAAACAGAAAAGTGCTGCAAGGTAAACGACACCCTAGATTGTGAAGATTCTATCTTTTAAAGACCATGTAAAATACCGCATTAATAATTTTATATGTTACATGTTGAAATGATAATATTTTAGACATTCTAGGTTCAGTAAAATGTATTATTAAAATTAGTTTCAGCTTTTCCTCATACTTTTCTAAAAAAGCAGTAAGTTTCCTATGTGGCTTCCTTTGGATTTTTTTATTGAAATACACTGCTTGGAATTAAAACATTAGTCCCTACTGAAATGCAAATGTTTCTCCTCTAAGAATATGGTCCAGTTTACTCTTCAAGGCCAGCCTGTCAACCTATAGGCATAGCTTCCATTCCGTTCCTTCTGTTGTCCTTCTCTTTTCTTCTACCTCTTTCTATCTTATAAACAGAGCTTTCTCTAGACCCTTTCTCTCCTAACCTTTGTTCCTACTTTCCATTCAACTTCCTGCTTGTGTATCACCCTCTCCCATCTAGTCATTGAAATATGATTCTATCTTCACATGCCCATTAATGACATTCTCTGACCTTGTGATCTCTTATCTTGCCTCAAAAAGCTCTCCTTGTTGGTATCTTGTACAAAGTTCTTTTGTATATTTCTACTTCTTCAGGCCACTGCGGTCAGAAACATCTTGATGTTTCAGTCTCTCTCTTGGCTTCTCACTGGCACAGAAGTCTCAGGAGGTGGGACCCTGCCCCACACCCACCCTCTCCCTCCTTTGGCTTCTGCCCTTCCGGTCTTCCCTGCCCTTCTGGTCTTCCCTCCTGTGCTCAGCTCAGCTGGGATCTGAGGAGCCTTCACATGAGGATATTTTCTTGAAAACTATTTCATTCTTGAAATATTCTCCCATATTGCTCAATGATTCACAATCTAATTATCTGCTCTCCTCATCTTCCTTCTACATCTTTCTCACATTTTACAGTCTCACTGAGAGGCATCAGCAATTTCTTCTGTCTCCTTCCTTGAAATCTTGCTCATTTTCCCCTTAAATACTGATACCAATCTTTTCTTCTTGAATCTCTTTCTAAGAAACTTAATCTTCCTCTGTATTCATTTTAATAACAATACAGACAGTATAGCTATAGCATAAACAATATTCTAACCCAAACATCTCTTTTCGTAGCCAATAAGCACATTCACTGTTTTTACCAGTTTTATCTGGATATACTATGAACACCCCAAAAGTTGTTAATCTAAAACTAAAGGCATGTTCTCACTCACACCCAAACTTCTCACTTCTTCAACATTGAACCAGTCACCAAATTGGCCTTTCAGCTTTCACACATGAACATTCCTTTCTGCTTCCTTATAACTCTCATTCCTTTTGCAGCTACAAAAGCTAAACTCCAGCTGAGAAGTCATTGCCCAGATTAGAGTGCCTCAGCTGGACTCTACAACTGCCCCCAGAGCCCCCAAGACAACAACAAACCAGTTTGAATTTTTATTATTCCCTTTTTATGCTCTTTCTTCATAAGAACAGCAATTAAATCATCGCTTATACAATTCTATTGCATATCTGCTCATCTCATAGCCCTCCACAGTTGAGTTCCAAGGTCAAGTTTTCAGGCCTTCGTGGAAAGCACCCTGACTGCCCTTAGGTCTTCAGCATAATATGTCGTAAAGTTTTAGTTAGTTAGAAGTCACAACTTGGAGAATAAGTGGATCTCCATTAATACCTATGATCCCTTTTTGGATCTCAATAGTTCTTTCTTATTGGTTATAACCCCAGAAGGAAAATAAGTGAGGATCTTGGAATCAAGAACTCCAATAACTGTCTCTACAAAGCATATTCTACTTATAAAGTATTATTAGATATTTTATCTCCTTTCTTCTTTCTAATCATGAAACTTAGATAAAAAGATACTGTGATTTTTGCATATGAAAATATTCATATTTAGAGAGCTGCTAAACTGTAGGTCTGATATTGAAATGCAAACCATCAGACTCCATATAGTTTGTTCTTAGCCCTTTCATGCCCAACCAACACAGAGCCAGGAGCCCTTCCTCTGAAGACAGTGTCTGACCCTGTGCCCTTTGTGGCCATTAGGACCAGATGACAATCTGAGGCTTCCAAGAAAGCTTTTCACACCACTGTACTCTAGGGAATCTTTCCCTGACACAGACTCATCACCCTTATTGCTTCTGCATTCTTAGCTAGTGGATTCTAAATATAAATTTAAATCACAAAAGTACACAGAATTAGACATTCAACAGAAAGCTAAATGTGGTCTTAGGGCTTTAAGTCTCCTATCTGACTACTCAAAGAGAAATTAAATCAACTAATTCCTCTCACACCAAATAAACTTGCCTTGTCATTAATATCATTTCTTCAGTTATGAAAAGCAGAAGATGCTGCACTAGCCTCTGAGGGGAATGGAGAAACCAAGCCTCACAACAATGCAATCAACTTTAATATTCTTTTTTTTCTCAATATGTGTATTTTTCTAACTTCCAGCTCAGTGGTTATGATCTTCATCTTCCTCATATTCTTACCACTCAGGCCACTGTACCCAGGGCTCCCCTCTGAGAGATGTGGATGTTTACTTGGATGCTCTTCAAGGAGAGAGAAAAGGATTGGATTTAAACCTAGGCTTGAGAGATCAGTTAGTTGTTGGGATATGTAATATGTGACTAAAAATACAGCCTTTGGAACCTGAAATGCAGTATTGAAATATTAAGATCTGGCCCCTGCACCACATATACTTAGAGTATATCTCTTACATTCACTAAGCTTGTTTCCTCACTTTGTAAAAATATGTATAAGCTCTACTTCCTCTGGTAGCTATGCGATAATTTTAGTGAAGTGATTCCACAATGCCTATTAGATACCAACTGATTAATAAAGGAAAAACTAGCTAGAAGTGAACCTTCCTAATCTCAAGGGATTTTTTCTTATGTTACTCTTGACCTACTTTAGGACCATTTTCATAGTTACTGATGTTCATGTATCACCCCACCCGCTGTTTAAAACTTTTAGAAGGAAAGTCTTTGTTTTCTCCATAATTTTGTGCAATACTTTACAGAAAGTCAATACCCCAGAATATTCAATGAAAGATAAAGGAATCTGCCTTTAATATCAAGTCTTCACTATATGTGTGGCCTCATTATTTAGTTACAATGCATGTCTTTCACACCAAAGTTCAGTGCATGTGCACGAGGTAGTCTGTGCCACATAGGCTGCACCAGGATGATGGGCTCCCAGCTTCCCTGAAGTGGTTCAAGACCAATGAAATTGCTCAGGACCAGCAGTGTGAACATGATAAATCCCAAAGGTGTAGACCACACTAAACCTTCACCTTGAAAGTTTCTGTATGAAAGATTCAACAGTGGGAGATATAACAAGAGGCTGGTAGTCTATAGATAAAAAGAGACCAGCCTGGAGGGATAGATTTTGATCTACGTTTCATAACTTCCAGTAACTCGGTGGTCATAGTTTAAAAAAAGGAGGAAGATCAGGAGAAAGAAAAAAAAGGAAAACAAACTACTTATGGATATACATGTTCCAAGGAGCATATTCTGAATTAGAAGCCCCCCTCTTACCGCAAAACACAGTTCAAATCTCCATGGGAGAAGGGACCGCCCCATCTGTTTTTAATGATGCCTGCCTGATCATAGAATTCCCAAAATATACATTAGGTTAAGCTGTTCATGGTCCAAAAGCGCACTAAATTTTAAAATGCAACTGTACTAGAATAGACATTCATGAACAAGAAAATGTTTTTACCAGAATACAAATCCTAGGACATAACATTCTATACAAGCAGAAAAAAAAAATGTACATATAAAAAATTTAATTGCTAATGAATGAGTGCAAATTATTATTTTAAAATGACTTCTGCAAATAGTCCTCCTGATGGCTCTGAAAGGATCAGTTTCTGGTAATAATTCATCGTCCCCCACTGAAGAAATTGTCTAAAAGAAAAACTGACCTGGGTAAAAACCTGTCAGAGTATATGTCTTCTCACTGCAGAAACCTTGCAGTATGCATCTGGTGTGCAGAGAAATGTCTGTGTTTTGTAAACAACCTCCATTAAGTCTGATTGAAAGTACTCTCTTCCTGATTTCATCAATGAGGTTACTATGTGACTTTAAAAAATTCCACTGCTCTAGGAAAACTTCTGTTTCCTTTTATGCTCAGATTTAGCAGGTTTTTCAAAGCCCTTCTTATTAAGAAAAGTTGTGGCTGGAAAAATGGATAAGTAGTTACAACTATTCCAGGAAGCTATAAATATTCTGGTTTAAGGCATTTAAGAAATTATCCTCTCCTTTATTGTCTCTCAGGGCCCACCTACAACCTGGAACTGCCCTTCCCAAGTGAAGTGGATGGTCCTAAATGATCATAGGTGGGTTTTAAAAAATAAACACAAAATTAGTTTCACACCTACTTAGACAGCTTAGAATTTTAATGTGTGAAGTATGCCAGGACTCTGCAGTGAAATAAAGCTTTGCATTCAAACTGATTTAAGCCAATCAGAAAACAGCACAGAGCACTGCCCATTTCATAATTAGTGAGCATTACTCCAAGTTCTAGATTTTACTTACTAATGAATAAAGCATTACCTGACCCACTTTTGCCATTTATTCATAAGGATCTTGTTTTCAAAAAAGTGTTAAAATAGCATGAAGGCTCTGATTTATGCCCACCAAATCCTGGAAATTCAAAGTTAATCCTCTAAACTATTTGTGTCTCATTTTGCAGCAAATATCTATATAAAAACTGTGCTTTGTTCAAGGAAAACACAAAATAAAGAAACTATGGTAAATTTTCCTGCATACGATTTTTTCAGCTTTAACACTCGAAACTGTATTCTTATATATTTTCTGTTGTATTCTTCTGTCTACCACTGCAAAACGATACTTATTGAGTACTTTACTTCTTTCACACTGTTGCTTATTCTCGGTTACACGCTTGCACACCACAGTCTTTCATTAGAGATACAGGACCAGCCAGCAACACTAACTGGCCGAGTCCCCGGACATGTGAACTCTCAAACCACAAGAGGTACTAAGAGTCAAGAATGTTGTTTCTCCTCTGTGTTTTCCTAAATACCTTTCCCTGGATACCAGATGTTGAAAAAAGTTCCTTAGTGAAGATACAATACAAAAACAATTGGGATGTGAGTCGGGAGGCAAAATGTTGTGTTTTGCTCACTAGCCCTATACTCCCTTCTGCCTACCAAATCCCGACCCCTTTCCTGGATACCATTTATAGTTTACCTCTTATAGCTAGTTAACCTTGCTGTAAGTTGTAGTTTCCTTAAGAATAAAATTAGCATGGAAGATTTAAATTTTTTAAGGCCTCCTCCAGTTCTGAGATATTGTCTCTTTGAAACCTCCCTAGTACAAAATGATTCCCATGTCTGAACTGCAGGAATATCTTTTTGCCCATTCTTAACACACACTCACATTCCTTCAAGTACAAGCTTTGCCACATGCTTAATCTGAGAGCTAAAACAAGTTACTTTATCTCTAAGCCTCAGTGGCCCCTTATGATACGAATCATAGTGGTAGACAATAGACACTAAAGTTGTTTCCGGAATCATAAGAAAGAACATGTACAAAGAGCCCACCACAGTGTTTGTAAATTATTAAGTACTCAATAAATACTAGCTGGAGCCACTCCGAGCTAATTTTTCTTGTGTATGTTTTCTGTCACGTCAATCAGAAACTCAATAGTATTTTGGTGATGACTTGATTTTTACAGCTTTGGGTCTGATTATCAGCTATTATTATGCCTTCTCTAATTTTCCAGTGAATACTTGACTTTTGTTCATTCGGCGCTTAAAAGTACAAACACGATGATCCATGACAATATTCCCCATTGTCCACAATTCCATTGCTATGTCAGTATTTTAGAGAAGAGCTCATAACTGGAAGTGGACCTGGTCAGGAGGTATCAGAAAAGGCTGAGCTGGCACGAAGCTGAAGTTGGCTTGTTTGGAGGCTCTCATGTGCTTTTATTACAAGAGCACACCACTATACAGGCGTGTACTTGTATTCTGAGAGAGGGGAAAAGGAAGAATTAGAGTGCAGAGAGAGAAACTATGTAACTGAAGAAGAATGTGGCAAACAAAAGCAAAACTGAGAAGACAGAAAAGGAAGGTGGGGAAGATGCCTTGAACGAAGTAGAGGGGCACAGAGGGCTCATGAGGAATCGCAAGTCCATGCGGCTCTGAAGCTGTCGGGAAAGCTCCATTTCTAAGTCTTCTGGTGCCATCTCCCTCTCTGACTTAACATGCCACAGGGAGAAAAATCACTAACATGTAGGAGGGTTCCACTCTGAAGGTGCAATTTGGCCAGTGATACAGATGGATCATTATCCTCATATGATGGAGATTTCTAGAGTGAAGAAGAATGGGTTCTCAGACTAAGGCAACAGCATTAAATCATTGCTTCTAGTCTGCTTTCTTTGTAAGGCCTCTTTATAATTCTTTCAAGAATATGTGAGAGACACACATACATTGCTTAGGGATTTTTTCCTACCGGGTACTTTTCTCTTCTCCACACATCAGGAATTTCTAGAATTCCGTACAATCTTACCGGTACTAAAGAACAGAAAAGGAAGAAAGAAATTACTGAAATTTGAAGTTCTTAGGAGGAAAAAAAGCCAGGCTGTAGCAACTCCCAGGCTGGCTGGCCAAGCATCCGGAAGGCCCAGCATTATTTCATAAGGAATGTCCAACTCTCCACACTGACATCTGAGTTACTGAATAATTTGCCTTTCGGTTGACTTAAGAATACAGTGCTCTTAACTAAACCCTGGCCCCACTGGGGAAACCAATCAGACAGCAGACTTAAAACCCAACAAGTAACATGAATGGCCTTCTGTGAATTCGAGGTAAAGAGCAGTGTTGTTAGGAATTCCCCAACGTTCCAGGCAGATCTGGGTATGCAGAAATTGATTAACACACCAAAGTCCAATTGCACCTACATTTTAGGATCCCATGCTATTTTGCCTCTACATGGGCAGCTTATCTGGGTGAATATGGAAGTTTTCAATGAAGATTAAGTTTTATAGGGGAAATATTAGTAAAAGTTTCTAAAAGAATTTCCAAAATAAAAACTAGAGAAGTGTTTTTGGATTTGGGGGTTTTGTTTTGGTTTTTACTGCAAATGTAATCATCAAGCCTAGTGGTGGCTGCTAGTCTGACAGGCGCTCAGATTTACTGGAGTGCCTCAGCGCCCAAAGGGAAGAGATCATTTCCTTTGAATGCCAAGTGCTGCAGGTTACTGAAATGTAGCTGTTTCCTCCTGTTGCTGTGCACCACACCATCCCTCACTGTCTCTGCAAAGACCACATTCCTCTGCTGTGTAGCTGTGGACATCCCTGGCCCATGTCCATGGAAGCACATAGCAGGGAACCCTTGCGCCTAGGTACGGGGCCAAAAACTTCCACACTTAGAGAATATACTGGCCTATAACTTTTCAGTGTTATTTGAAAACAGATGCTTCAGTTTTTAAGAAGTTCTCTTGTGAGACATGCAGTGATGTTATGACTGAAGTCATGCTCTATCGTGAGATGGAAAAACAGAAATCTACAAGAGTTAGAAAAGGTAGGATCCATATAAACCTTTACAGATGTTTGTTCATGACCTGATCTTGGAATACTTTGACATCAGAGTTCTACCACTTCTGTGTGAACTTGCATGCATTTTTGACATCTCTGAATCTCCATTTCTTCATTCATACAATGGGGATCTTTGAAACAATCAGATGTCATACTCTTAGGGTTGTTAGGATAATTAAGTGATATCATTTATATTAGAAGTTTAATACAGGGGAGGCAGTCCATAAGCAGAGTTTTCCTAATGTAGGGTCAAAGTGGTTAACAGACTTTGTAACAAAGGAGAGTCATTATGAAAACTAAAATTCATGTTTCCTAACTTGTTCAGTGACCTGTTAAACTAAATCACCTCCCTACCAAATGACTCTTTTTCTTCAAAGATTTTTAAAGAATTTAATTCTCATGTCATGTTACAGTCAGTTGGCTAAAGAATGTAATATTTCCCCCAGGACAGAAATATCCTGATATACATATGTTAACTAAGAAGAGGGGTTTTTGTTTTGTTTTGTTTTGTTTTTGGAGGGGGGGTTTGAGACAGGGTCTTACTTTTGTAGTTCAGGCTGGCCCTGAGCTCAGCCTCAAACTTATAGCAATCCTCCTGTCTCTGCCTCCTGAGTGCTGGGATTATAGGCATGAGCCACCATGCCTGGCATATGTTGTATGTGATTACTGGGGATCAAACCCAGGTCCTTACACTTTCAAGACAGGCGCCAGAACCACTGAGCTATATCCCTGGCCCTCACATACTTAATTTTTTAAGATACTTTAATCACAAAAATTTCTTTTTTGTTCAATTTATAATATTAAATAAGCAGAGGGTTTACAAATGGAGCTTCACCTGGCAATATTTTTTGCTGGGATTTTCCTCTTTGACTCTACTTCTGGCCTAGAGTTACAATCCATTACTGTCCTAGCATCACCAATGATGTCTGTCAAATGTTTCCCATTTCCTGAGGACTGAGTTACTGCTTCTTTCTACTCGGCCCTTGTGGGAAGGAAACATGGCAGCCAGCCACTTAAGTATGTGATTTTTATTATAATAAATAGAAACAACCAAAGCAAAATATGTGGTCCAGGCCCTGATAGATGTTTTGGTGGTCAACTTCAGAAAATGTAATGCAACTGTAGAGTTAGCAAGACCAAGAAGCATGTGGGGAGGAGGTGTAGCATCCTGTAGAAGAGAACATGAACCGAACAAATTACAGAAGCACGTCTGTTACTCAGCGTTAATGGCAGCTAACACTAGTATAAACTCTTCAGTCTTCTGTAGGTAAGCATGGACCTTACTTTAAAAAAAAAGCTATGTAATATATTAAAATGCACTTTTGAAATATGTTTTGTCATTTGATTTTTATGAACTATTTTCAGGTTGTCCTTAATTGCCATGTAGTACCCTATTGTGTAAATCTTCATAAGGTTTACACTTTACCATCCTATGAGTAAGCAAATCTGAAACGTAAATGTATAGCTAAAACTGTTTATTAATGGATTGCGTCATGGCAGATTTGTACATTACACAGTAGACACTGATCCTGTTCACCACGCATGGCCTTCTTTCCCTCAGCCTCCTATGCATGTCAGGGGCTTTCATCAGTCCATTACCTTTATACCTCCTTGACTTTCCTCTTGTTCCTTTCCTCTTCTCCCTTCTACTCTCTTCTCCTCTTTTTTAGATCCCACATACTGGAGGAGCAGGCAATCTTCATCTTTCTGAGTCTGGCTTATTTAGCACAACATTATGGTCTCCAGATCCATTGTTTTTATTGCAAATAACAAGATTTTTGTTTTTCTTATGGTAAGATAATATTCCGTAGTATATACACGCCACATTTTTATTGTTATTTTCATTTTTACTTAGTTTTTTGAGACAAGGTCTCGCCTTGTAGTTCAGGCTGGTCCTGAACTCAGCCTCAAACTCAGGAATCCTCCTGCCTCTACCTCCTGAGTGCTAGGGTTATAGGCATGAACCACCACACCTGGCACTGTGGGATGTGGTATTGATTGCTGGTGGGCATGAGTCACCATGCCTGGCATTGTTGTATGGGGTTACCTGGAATTGAACTAGGGACCTTGCACTTGCAAGGAGGGCACCAGAACCACTGAGCTAAATCTCTGGCCCTGTTTTGTTTTGTTAACTCCACACTCCACACTTTTCTTCCAGGCTCTAGAGCATGTTTGTTTTGGTTTTTGGTTTTTGGGGTTTTTTTTGTTGTTGTTTTTTTTTGTAGAGTATCTTCTCTTTAACGTTCCTCACCCTTCCTTCCCTGCCTTCTTCTTTCCCTTAGGAGATAGGTCTATGAAGCTTCATAATTAGCCCCCTGAACCTCTTACTTTTGGTTGAGTTCAACCACCAAGGCCTAATAACAAGAAATTAGAGTGCTATGGGTAAAAGACTGAAGTTGGAATGTGTCTTCCTTTGTCTCTGTCTTTCCTGAAAAATTTGATATGGGACAGCTTCATCACTCTTCTGAGTGCTCCAAGCCCTGTGTGACCATCTTCTCCACACAGCTCTTTCTTTCTGCCTTAATTTTCATAATGGCTTCTTCTCCTCATATGTCAGGACTCCAGTACTAATAGAGATCACTATCACAAAGCCTCAGGGTAGTGCCTTGTCCCTGTCAAACCTTCAGGACTAATCACCAGCTGTAATCTTAAGTCACCAGATTTGAATGTGTCTTCAGTCCATAGCCACATGACTGACTGAGTCATCTCACGTACACCAAAACTTCATTCATTAATACTGTCTCATTTCATTTTCTGTCTCAACAAATTCTAAGACCTTCTCCTCTGCCACTATCACAAACCTGTAATGTACCCCATGCTACTAATTCTAAAGTGCAGATCTCAGTCTTCATCTTTTTTCACCTTCTCAGTAGCACTTGGCTTAGTGAATGGGTTCTTTCTGTTTTAAACACATTAGTCCCTTTACTTTGCAGTCACTATTTGTATCTCACTACCATCCTTTGCTGGATCTTCCATACCTTCCTAACTTCTGACACTGAAGTTGTAAGTGGCACATTTAGACAAAATATCTGTTGTAAATAATTTTAAGAAGGAAGGGTGGATGGTTGCAGATATTTCAGTCCATCATTAGCTGGTTTCATTCCTGGGGGCCTTAGGTGAGACAATATGGCAGAAGATATGGTGGAATAAAGCTTTTCATTTTAAGCCCACTGGGAAGAAAGCAAACAAAAGAACAAGATATATCCTCCAAAGGCATGCCCCTTAGCGACATACTTCTTTTCCCAAGTCAAAACTTGAGAGCCATTTTTCTTTTTCCCATACTACATATTCAAACTATTAGAAAATCTTGTTGATTCTTCCTTTGAAGTATACCGAAATCCAATGGCTTTTCAACAACTTTCCCCATTGTCATGTTTCACTTAGATGAGAGAAATGGCTCTAAACCAACCTCTATATTTTTACTCTTTTCTGCCACTTTCTCTAAAGGACTTTTCCTTTAAAAGCAGCTATTCTGTCTTTCATCAATACTTGGTGGCTTTTTCTCATTCAGAATAATGTGAAATCCTACCAGTGATCTACAAGGCCCTATGGTCTTGCATCAGTGTATCTCTCTAGTTTCTGTCTCATATCACTCTCTCCCTCATATGTTGTCTGTGCTGGTTTTTACACCCACAAAACATGCTCATCTCAGAGCCATTGCATTTACTGTTCTGTCTTCCTGGAATGTTTCTGGAATGTTCTTCTGCTAGGCATCCACAGAGACTGCTTCCTGTTTGGGCTTTTCTTTTTTTCACTGTGTTTAAATGTCATGCTAACAGACAGGCTTCCCATACAGACTTCCTTTTTTTTAAAAAAAAAAAGCACAGGACTGACCCTGCCTGCCACTCACTTAATCTGTTCCTGTTTTTTATAGCAGCAATCACCACTTGGTATATTTTATGTTCATTTTTCACCACTTTATAGCTTTTTCCCATCGCCTAGAATTAAGTTCATTGAAAGCAATGTTTTCTCTCTGCTAGATGTTCAGCATTGAGAACTGTGCCTTACAGTAGTAGGTACAGAAACAGACACTTAATAAATATGTAAATGAATGAAAATTGTGTAGTTTTCCTTTTAAATGTTCATTATGGAAGTTTAAAAACACTAAAATTAAAGGATATTGCTTAAGAGGTCTTAATTCTCTGTGAATTTCAACCAGTAACATTCGGTCAATATTTGTTTATTCTCCCCACCCTTTCCCTCTACCCACCTACTATTAGAAGATGGGTAAGGCAGACCATTTCATCTGGACATTATGTGTGCAATTTTAACTGTCCTCTCAAGATTCATTCAAATTAAACTCACACAGAGCAGCGCTTTAAGGACCCATGTCCTCTCATTTTACTCCCACAACCAGCTAAAATCATGTAAACACAATCTTTGCCGATTTTGCTGGTGAAAAATCATCTCAATTCTTTCATTTTTTTAGCTAAAAGGAACAATGAAGAAAAAGAAAGCTCTCGAGGTCCAAGATAATGTCCTCTTCTTCAACTTTCTACTTGTTACAAATTCCAAGACACTGATAAACAAAAATTAGTTGAATTTTATCTTTCTAAAAATCTCACCTGTATTATTACATACATTAACATTTAATTGCAAAATTCATCATTTATCTTAATTATCTCTGCACATACTACTATAGAAATCACAAACAGTTTTTTTTTTCAAAAAAATCAATTTTAAAAATTTTAAATAGATGAGCAAAGAGCCTGGAATTGTATATGTTCTAGTCAATACCTTTTCTTTTCAAGTGGTGACCTCTGTGCCTGCCCCGCTTTCCAGAGACACTGACCAGTCTTGAAGATAGCTTCCAGTCGAGAAGAAGCCAGACTAGGTACTCTAGGCCACTCATCTTCGGTGGGGCTGGGGACAGACTGCACCCTGGCAGACCCAGCAGGCCTGAGTGGGGAAGGCTCAGGTTGGCAGTTCTGGCCGCGATGCAGAACAGCTCTGTAACTCCCTCCGGAGAAAATCCTGTGAAGTGGTAGCATGTTAAGAACCTAGCCACATGGGATAGGATGGGCAAGGTTTTGAGAAAGGACATATGAAGACAAATGGGAATATTTAAGAACAGAAAAGGAAATCTAATGCTCAGAAGACCATTCTTTAACTCAGTCCAACTATAAATTCTCTCTTGTTGATGTTCTTCCTGGAAAGAACTCAATAATATAGAAAAAAATGAAAGAAACAAAATTTTTAAAGCTCAAGATAGAACCTTAACTATGACTTTTTAAAAAAATGGTACATCTTGTACCAACCATTCATACTGATGAAATAGAAAAAGAAGACCTCATTTTTTATCAAAAATCTTGAAGCACTTATTTAAATGACACAAGAATACATTTTAATCCTGGTTGCCAGTTTGAGGAAATGCATTTCTTGAGCCCTACTTCACACACCTGAGGAACTTAAAACTTTTCAGTCTGTCATCATGTTTGTCTCCATTTCTTCCCATCAAGAATCTCAGGCCTAAGTCTTCACTTAGATCAGAAGTGGAAATATCTTTGTTTAAGTTTATTTAAGACAATTCAGCTAGATCACTGAGTAGGAAATGTTGTTCCTTTTGCTCACTGAGGGGTTTAAGTACAAGTTGACCCTATCCACCTTCTATATGGATGAGTGGTCATTAGATATTCGTATAGCCCACATATCAGTATATAAGTTAACAGGGAGAGAAGGATGAAAGTAGGGGCTGGTAGGATTCAAAGAACCCTTCTGATGCTAATGCTTCTGGCAGCTCCCTGGGAGGGACCCTCGGGTTCCCATTCAGCCTCTCCTGCAGTCTGTGCCTCCTGTCTTCCACAGCTGTGAGGGCAGGTCCAAGTACAGAGGGCTCCCCAGAGCATTTCAGAGGCTCTCAGGATCTTCTAAGAGTAGCTGCCATCCACCAACTGTGGACCTACTTCTTCTAGGATATATGTCCATAAGCTTTTAGAAAGATAAATCTGAATAATACCAGAGGTAACAGACACCCGGTACTTTCTCAGTATCCTAGACCTAAGGAAAGGGGATACTGTTTGAGCACTACCTTGGCTGATGATAAGTGTCTACAACCACCGCAGAAGGACATTCTCACACAAGAAGAGCAAGCCATCTCTGCCACAGCACATGTACAAGTCCATGAATGAATAAAATGTGGAAACAAAAGAGAAGAGAAAAGACCAGAAGACAGGAAAAGAGGGGAGGGTAGAGAGAGAGGGAGACAGGAAACCCAAGAACTGCATGTTTACATGTTTCTTGATCTTTATCTGTTTCTTGGCTTCTTGGTCTTATTCCAAATTCATAAGGCATCATCTAATGTGAAATAAGGACTCAGTATCTAATTATTTTAATTTGAAGTAGAAAGGTGTCAGTGTATCTCAACTTATATAAAACTGTGTTTAAATAAGGAATATTTTATCCTTATTTATTTACATAATTTATATAAACTTATATAAAACTGTGTTAAATAAAGAATATTTTATCCTTATTTATTTACATAATTTAATATTTCAAGTATATTGGGCAATTAACCTACTAAAATCTCAATGTTAGGAATTTGTTTTAAAGGTAAAACCCCTATTTGAGATGAGAACCTTGCTCACATTATTTTATTAATGTGATATTCCTTTTCACAAATTAGATACAACCTAGAATAAAAAAGTGGAAGCACATAAAAATCAAAAGAGAGAGTTCTCATTCTTTAAAACAGCTCAGTAGTTTGCCAATTGCCTGGGCAATGCAGTTTGCAATGAGTCAGTGCCATGGCTAGAGTATGGATCCCCTGGTATTAAAGATAATACCTTAGGTTAAAAAAAAAAGAAGAAGAAAAAATATGCCTTACTTAAGAGAGTATTTAAGAATAAACTCATTCAATAACAAAACCTCTAATCTAAAAAAGCAATGAAAATACTTTTGCAAGTAAATCATTGGACTGTGCTCCTTATATCTCTTTTCACCTGGTTTTCCCCCTTGTTGATGTCGATCACTCCCCATTTCTCTACAACTCTCCCTGAAGCTTTCTATTATTTTCCTCCAAAGAAATAAGTGACTTAATATTTGCTATTCATTGGGTGTCATGAAGTTTCATGTTATCATTCTAAGCATTAGTAGTCAAAAAGTGGTTTCATTTTTCAACCTACTGAGGGACCTTTCCTTCTTTAAAAAAAAAAAGAGAAAAACTTCTGATGTGCAGACGAAAGCAAATACATGGGGATATATATGTGTAATTAATTTTAAACATGAGGGCATTCCTTCATGGCTTCTTAGTGATAAGGTAAAGGGAAGAATGAGCTCAGGAAACCCCATATGCCCATGGGAACTTACGGGTCCCTCTAAAAGTTTGCTCCCTAACACAAATGCCCTGACTGAGGGTGAGTCTGCACTTGGTCTCTCCCCATGACTGCATCTTCAAGGAACCTTCCTCCCATCTCTCCGACATTCACATGGAATTTTATTTCTAATATTGCTTTAGCATTAATGAACTTTTTATCTCATGTAGTAGCAAAATATAACTTTTGTCACTTAAGAACATGAATAAAATATACAATGGCTATCCATTTTGAACAAATTTTCTTATTAACTAATGAAGGAAGGCAGAGGTAAAATTTTCAGAAAGTCATTTTGAGGAACTGACCATTTATAGGCAAATAATTATAATAATATTAGAATAAGATTGCTAGTTGAAACACAAAACTAATGAATGTTCTACAGGGAAATAAACCATTGTTTAGCTTTCCTACCATCCAGGAATCATTTGCATCTTTACTGAAAAAAAAAAAAAAACTACTAGTAAACATAAAACTCCACAGTGACTAGGCACTAATCAATGATAAAACGAAAAGTCAACAGTGTTATATTGGTCTAAAAAATTAAATAACCTGGGGGTAGGCCCAAATACTATATTAAAAGATTATTCACCCATCCTCTGGGCCTTATGTACAGATTTTAAATAACTTTATTGTAGGAATGCAAATCCTACTCCTCTTTTATTATTTCTTAATAAAGCCCCTGAAAATACTTCATAAGCATCATTAGAACATAGTTATCACTGCTCAGTATATCAACCCTCCCTAAGTACACTTTTAAGTATATATGTACTTTTAGGAAAGAAGAAAAAGCATTCATGGGATAATATTTGCTGTCAGACATATCCATCACACCAGGCCCTGAACCTAGAGTGAAGTCTTCAAGAAAAATCATTAAGACAGGAAAGATGAGTTTTGAGGAACCATGCCTGGTAGGGATCATAGCAAGCCAGAGAAGAGGAAACTGATTTAAATATTGGGATCAAGGAACATGCAGTGTGGGTAGCAACAAAGCAAAGCATGAGGTCAGAGCAAATCAGATGTCCACAGCCAAGATCTTTATAAGCCAGCAGGTTTCATAAAACAGTGTGGATTAGACTGGAAGATAGGATTGCAAAGAGCGCACTTTGCAGGATGCTTTAACCTCTGCGTGTCCTGGATACCCCTGTCTACCTGCCCTAGAAAGACTGCTCACTGAGGCAGAGGGAGGGAGCGCATGGTCAAGTTTTGCTCCATTCATAGACTCTTCTACCAGCTTGTTTGAAAAATAGAAAAAACTTTTGAATATACAAGACAAGAGACAAGAAATATTTCTATGTTATTAGGAGTATAGTTCAATGGCTTGTAATTTTTTTCAAACTAAATTATCTATAAAAAAGAAAGTTGGGCTGAGGATTTAACTCAGTGGTTCCAGTGCCTGTTTTGCAAGTGCAAGGGCCCAGGTTTGATCCCTGGTAACCACATACAACAATGCTTGGCATGGTGACTCATGCCCACCAGCAATCAGTACCATATGCCACAGTGTCGGGCATGGTGGCTCGCACCTTTAATCCCAGCACTTGGGAGGTAGAGGCAGGAGGACTGCTGTGAGTTCAGGGCTGAGCTCAGGGCCAACCTGAACTATAAAGGTGAGACTCTATCTCAGAAAAAAAAAAAAAAGAAAGTTGAGGAGGAACTAAATGCCTCCAGAAACTGATTTCAGAATCACTTCTAGTTTTCATTTCTTTGCTCTTGAACCTACTGACAAATTGTTATAGACAGATGAGTTAGGTAGAAGTACTACAGGTAGTCAGATAAGACGAGGTTCTTGGGAGGATTGGGACAAAGGTGAAATGCACCACAACAGGGACTAGAGACATATCAGCTGAAAATCAGTTCTCGAGATAAAGACAAGATGACCAGACCCACATACTTTCTCAGAGAACAAACACGGGGCCTAATGAAGTCAAGATAGGCATCAGCCACCCAGGTAGATGACCAGAGACCTCTGGACCCACCACTTTCTAGGAGAGTCTTTGTTCTTGCCATCCACACTTGTTACATGACCTGTTTCTCAAGTGAACCATTATTACCTAAGAGATGATACTTGTAACCTTATTGTGTGATCATGGCTGTGGAAGACGTCACATTTACATGGATTTCACCCTATAAAACTCTTCTGTAAAGTGGGTTCCCCAGGATACCCACTTGGGACCCCTTCTTCCCCTTCAGGAGCTTTCCTAACAATAAATATCTCCCTACTCTTAACCTTTATTGTTCCTAGGACTCATTCTTTGCTTCTGGAACACGAGAATATACGGTTATCAGGTTGGGAGTAGTTCATCTCTAGTATTATTTCCTTAACAATATTGCCCCAAAGTGAGAGAAGATCAAAATCCCTTCTTTTCGAGGTCTTTCAGAGTGACTACCCAACACATGACTATGCTTCTCTAAGAAATTCATCTCCTACCCCATGCAGAAGGATTGTCATGGGCCTGACCGCCATGTTTATAGTTTAGGTATACATTTCTTCAACAGAGTTAAAGGGAGGTAGTATCTGAAACAAACTAGGGCAATCAAGGTTTCTCTTTGGGGAATTTGGAATTGTGATTTAAGGAAGCAAAGTTAGGCACTATTAAAGAGTTATCTATTATCATTATGCTGTCTAATGTGGTAGGCATTAGCTATGTATGTGGCCATTTAAATTTTATTTTACTAAAATTAAAACTTTAAATCGTTACTGCAGCTATATTTTGGATGCTTAATAGCCACATGTGGCTAGTGTCTTGCCATTCTGAGCATAGCAGATATAGAATATCTCTATCAGTACAGACATAGGTTGGGCAGCCTTGATCTGTCGCATCCTGGGAGAAGCAGAAAAAGCTTGTGTGAGCCTAAAGAGTGTAACAAAGTAGCACTGCATCCGGAAGGTGAACCAAGGGAGGGGCAAACATGTTGGCCAAATCTGTTTTCTAGGCATTTGTTCTAGTCTCTAATAATGCTCAGTATTTTCTTACATTTAATATCCATGATACAATAGTTGGGTGGTTTAGACTTGTTTTGTACTGGCAGCTCAAAGAGGCAAGGTAAGATGAAAAGAGCAGCAGATTAAGATAATTTGAATCACTTTAGTTCTCCTGAGTTTTTGTCTCAACACATTGATGGTGAATTACCTAAATAGTTTTGTTATTTCTGCCCTCCTTTTACAAAATGGAGTTACTTTTTAATTACAGATCTGTAAGAGTCCTCTCTGGGCTCATTTATATAAACTGTGGGTAAAAGTGGGTTCCTGGGTATAAAATTGATAGAAGATGGTTTATTTCCTTTGTTCAGAAAGATGCTAAATAAAGTGCTAGCATGCCACCAAAATATATTATAACTCCAATAATCTAACCAAAACAATACAAAGAATCAAATTTATAAGATGCAGGAACAGCCTCAGGTAGATCTTATTTTTACTTACTATCTTTTGCTAAAACTTTTTGGCAGAGAAAGCAGGGTCCTCATGTGTGCTGACTAACTTTAGAAAAGTTTGCAAAGCTAGAGTGATTGTGACCTCAGGCAGGCAGAAAACCTTTGATCTTCACCAGCCACTGTAGCTGCCTGAGATTATCTCAAATGCTAAACAGGAGCACAAGCTTGCCTAAAGCTATACTAGCTCCCCTACCTGCAGTGTGCAGTGATCCGTTACCAGGAAGGGGCTGCTGAGAAAACTGATTAAAGTCTATGGGTGGCAAGGAGAGTAATGTATGTCAGAGAAAAGACCTATTTACTGCCTGAAACTTTGCCAGTATCTAAAGGAAGAGATGGCCTTCCTCATATAGGAATGGGTTTGTGTTTATCAGTGTAGGAAAAGGATTCAGAAAGATAAAACAAAGAAGGACTGCAATTATGAAGTCAAGGAAATAAAGAAAACCTCAAGAAAATGAGGCAATACCAAGGCTAGATTCTGTAAGGGAAATAGTTCAGAGACAGAAAACTACCAAATGAATCCAGAAAAGAAGCAGCATAGGATAGACTTGGAGGAAAAGAAATGTTTCATTTGTCAGATGTGAAATACTTAGTATAAATGCTTTAACTTTTCCCGTGTAAAATTTTAGTAACAACCAGCTTTCCAAATACATAGGACTGTCCTGTGGAAGGAAATCAGTATTCATGAGAAGTAGGCCAAAGCCAAATCTCTCAGTGTGAAGATATTCTATGCAATCCTCATAATCATTCACTGATTTTATTAAAAAGATGGTGGCCACAAGTAAAGGTCTCAAAGTGTAACTTTTTGAAACTATTGAAACCTGATAGAAAGTTTTACTGCAGTCATCTTCAGTTGAAAATTCAAATTTTGCCCAACCAAAGTTGGTTGTTACTCAGATTTAATGTGAAACAATGAGAAGGCAGCAACTGTAATAACAACAGTTATATCAAATACAGTAACTAGCTCATTCACCGACCATTGGTCACATTCTTAGTTCTGTACTGATCTACCTACATAGTCCTAGCAAATACAATAACCTTAAGTGATATTGCTCATTTTAGATAGTATAATTGAAGCCAAGCAGTTTGAATCACTTAGGGTTAAACTTTACATAAGAGAAGTGGAATTTATTTCCAAGTATTATAGACATCACTGCAATAATATAGAGCACATGCAAATCGGACTTGGAGAGTTTAATAAATGTATGAAGAAGGTGTAAGGGACCCACAAAGTACCTCCAGTGGCAGATCTAATGGGATTGTTACTATCACTGGTTCAGAGGGGTCAGCGAGGTATAAATACCAGCATATTTGATACAGGCCATCTTTATGAAGCTACAACCTTTAGTCAGGGACATAGCCAGTCCATGGTGACCACAGTGAGAAAGCTGGTGGGTTTATGTTCCAGTTCGACCAGGCATACTTTCCTCTTTCTGTCTGTGCCATCCTTCATCTACCACCACTGACAAAACTAAACAGGAAATCAATATGGGGGGGTTGTAAATAGATTCTTTGGGGGGCTATTGATTTCACATCTGAGTCAATGGTTAAAGCACAGAATGGAGAATTCAGAACTCCAGAAACTAAGAGACTCACAAGATAAAGGGAAAACGGAAATCTTGTGGAGGATCACATTTCTCTAGACTATGGAATTAGAGATGTAGACTGATGTTGTGTACATCTTTTAAAACAATGGCAAGCTCAGCAAATGAGAGATGTAAGTTTAGACCTAAGGAAACCTTAGAAAGTTAAACTTTACCTCTGTTTTAAAAGATGTACACACCATCAGTCTATAATACAGTCTGCTTAGAGAAAAAGATCTGTCATAACACATTGCTACATTAAAGAACAATTTATACATTATATAATAAATTTCTTATATTTTTATGCACAATTTTGTTCAAAAATGTCTATACAGAATACAGAAAACTCAGGATCAGAACACAGAAAACGCACCACTCCAAACATCAACCAATCATCTCAGTTCTTGTGACTCTTCTGAGTGACTTGTACGCCAATCGTACCAAAGAATTCCATCCAGCTGAGTGATTTCGCTAGCACAGTGACTCTAAGAAAGCATACTACATACTACAGCAAAATTGAGAGTACCTAGCTCTCATGGACCAATCTTATCTCAACCAGTCAGGACCCACTGCAAGGTTTGCTCAGCGGTTTTTCAAGATTCTCAGAAATGTGAGCTACTTATGCTATATCCTGTGCTTTCCTAGAGGCTCTTCTACTTTTCTTTGCTCATGTCTGAGCACTTCTTCCCAGGTTTCTCCTCAGGCTTTTCTCTTTACTTTTCAGTAGAAGCTCATGCAGGAGACTATGAGAACAAATTAGGGTTTAGTTTCCCAGCCAACAAGATGATACAAAGAACTGGAGACTAACCTCAACTTTTTGATTTAGGACTAGGTCAAAGTTTCCTAATCACAAATCTCAGGCTAACAGTGGGTGACATTCCTAAAATAAAAATGCAATAATGGAGGTTTTTTTTCTCAAAATGATATATATTGAATTTAAAGATTATTCTTTATTCTAATAATTTTAATGAGAAATTGTTATTATGAGTGGTTTTATTATTATTAACATCCTTAATTACCAAAATATAAATAGTTTTAAAGGCTATGTCCAAATTTTTTTAAAGTCACTAGACTGTAAACTCCTCAAATTGAGGAATTACTTTTCTATGAAATTTCTATATGAAATTCTAGCTTGGCAACTTCCCAGGGAATATGCTGGCCTTCTGCTGTATAATCAATAGCGGTATTTGGGCAGATATTCTGTCAAAAAGACAATTTCACAACTACTTCTAAAAATGTAATCTGACTCCCCCTTAGACACAAAGGTTTTAACATGTCTAAAAAGTAATTTTACCATATTGGATCACTTTCCAATTCAAATAGCATGAGAACAGCTGTGAACCAAGAACACTAAGGAAAGTAAATGCATAGTATTTAAAATTAGTGTCCAACCCCTTATGTTCCCACAGTGGCCTGGATAATGCAAGAATAAAGCAAGACTGTACAGAAACAATTTCAGGACTAAAGGAGTCAGAGGAGATGAGATTTGATAGGAAGTGACTGGTCTCAGAAGCCACAGTGTGTCTCTTTTATTCTTATGTTCCGAGAATTACACCATCTAAAGCTGAAAAAAGAAATAACAGAAATAAGTGTAGTTAAGTATAATAAGACATGCCTAGCTCTTAGCCAAATATTTCTTAGGGGAACACACAGTTGCTTTCTCATCACTATGAAGAAATACATGATATCTGCACTTTGAAGAAGTGTAGTTTGGCTCTGAGTTCCCAAACTTTCAGTCCATGGTTAGCAGACTCAACAGAAATGGCATGGTAGAAGGGCCTGCCGCAGAGAAAAGCTGCTCATATCATGGTGGACAGGAAACAAAGAGACAAATGAGGATCTGGGAAAGGAGATATACCCACAGTATCCTATCTCTTACTACAGACCCTAACTTCTAACAAGAAGTCACTGTATTTCCCCCATAAGTGAATCACTTTCAAAAAAAGTTGAAGGGAGGGCAAGACAATGGGAAAAAATAAGAATTAAGATAAATTGTGTACAGGTACAAATTGCCAGTGAGGAATGTGATAATAATGGATTTCTAAAATATACCAATAAGCTCAATTTATTTTTTAAAAGCCACACCCATCATCACAAGAAGCTTTTGAAGGTCATTCTTTTAATTTAAACTGTAACAATTTCACTGCTGGCTCTTAAAAGACTCATGCACATTTCCTTATGCCCTTAGACTATCTGCAAAAGTAGCCAAATTCTTAATAATTCCACCACTGCTGAAAAATGTCCATCTCCTCTGAGACCCAAACAAAAATCTTAGCTATGAGTACCTATAAAAATTAGAAAGAAAGTTAAACTTTAGAGACTTCCACAGGGTAAACACTACCATTTCCAAAAGGAAGAATCAGGATACAGAATTCATTGGAAGCAAATCAAGACTGAGGCCCAGAAAGGCAAATATTAAATCCTGTTGCTCTATGTCCAGTCTCCAGGGCAAGTGTGGAGCACAAGGGGCAAATACCAAATGGTTTATGATCATACCTCTATGGTACTTCCAGTTGCTACTTTCATGGTATTTCTCAGGGTTTTTAAATCATTACCCAAGCTTTCCTCAGATGTTCGATGTTTCTAGCATCTCCAACTTCCTGGGGTACCTACCACACTTTGGGCTTTATTCTCATAACTTTATGTACTGCCTTCTGAGTAATATACTGCTTGACTTCCCAGGCCTTCTTCTAAAATACAGATGGAGACTACTGCTCCCACAGCTCTTGCATTCTGCATCCCTGTAAAACTAGCCTCATGTAGACAAGGCATCTTGTAGACAAAGTCTGCCACTAGTACAAACAATAGCCAGACTCCCTTGAATCATGGATGCAGAGGGCTCTGGGTATGCAGATGGCTGAATACTGTAAATGGAATCTCAGGGCACCAATTCCGTAGAGGGCTATTTTGGAGCAGGCTACCTGGAACTCCCTTTCTATAGGTAAGACTTTAGTACTCCTAAGCCTGAAGTGAGTGGAAACTTTAATACTTCTGAGATACTCTCAAGGCATCTTTCTATTGTCTTGGCTTCTTTGTTTATGCTAATCTTTCCAGCAACCAAGCTTTACATGGCACTTCCTTTCAGCCACCAAAATTTTTCAAATTACTATTTGACTTGGTTTTTTGCTTCTGCTTCTCACTGAATATCTCACAAAAAGCTCTGCCAATGGCTACATGAAGACTGGAGGACATTTTTGGTCTAAACTGTAATACACACATATACACAAACACACAGGCCTGCACTCAAAAAACTTAAAATATGTAATAGAAAGAAGTACAATAGAAAAAAATAGAGAATAAAGGAAAAAGCATTCCTAGTTAAACAGTGTAGTAGAGACAGAAGAAGGCTGTCCTACTTAAAAGGAGAAATAACACAAATAGAGTTAAATGTAATAAGATAAGATATATCTATCCAGCATCTATTTTGTCAGACATACATCTAAGCCAGATAGATCTAAGGAGACACATAGACATGCATATGTGCATTTCTTGTCCTCAAGAAACTTAAAATAAGTGATTAAAAAATACTAGAAAAACATACACTATTTAAAAGAGTAGTAGAGACAAAATTAAATTACATTTTTTTGAAAAAAAGAATAGTGTATGTAGGGATGATTAATTTGGGGAATTTCAGGTGGTAGAGAATAATTATAAAGATAACACACATAAAGAAGTAGCAGTGAAACTTGTATCTCTGAAAAAAATAATCAAGACGCAGGATGGAAGGAATGGCAGAGGAAATTAAATTGTCTAAGGAGATCTAAAACTGTTTCTAGAAGAATTCAGACGTAAGACCAACAATACACATCTCCCCTCATCTTCACATAGTTTCTTTTAGCTTGTCTTCTTCCTCCCAATTCCACTTCTTTCTCCCTGAATTCACTGAACAAATCAAAATGTATTTGACTCTAAACTCGATGAACAGTCACTCAGTTCTGATGGACTGAATCTTTTCAGCGCACACCTGCTCAAGGTCAACTAAGGTCACTGCATTCCAGAACATCTGCAGAGGCGGTAAGAGTGCAGTGCAGAGAAACACGGGATCTTCAGTTAAAAGGACCATATAAGATTTACATTTGTCTTAGGATTTCCTAGATTCTTATTGCCTTTAATCTGTTGAACCACACTTGAGATTAAGGAAGAAAATTTAGGTTATATGAAGAAAGAAACTCTCATTAGAAAATTCATTTTGACTTGGTACTTTAGGAGATTACATTCCTTAACAAGCTTTTGATAAGTTACAAGACTACTAACACTTAACTTATAGTTACTTTCGCTTTTCCTTGTGAATTTTGATGAAATTTTTCTGGACATATTTAAACCCATATAATCCAAAGAGATCATGAATTATGAACACTGAGTTTTATTTACTCCTTTGCTGTCACTTTTCAGAATTATTTCTAGTTTCATGGTCTTCACTGTCTAGGATAATTGTTCAATAATTTTCCTCTTCTTCCTTGTACATTTAAAGTTCCACCAGGGGAGTGCACACCATTCCCCTCCCCCTTTAAGGAATAACAAGAATGTTCATGTCTTGTTTCAACAAGTGGATGATCTGTCCCAACTTCAGAGTCAGAGCTTCACACTAGAAAAAGGAGACCATTATGTTTAACTTTTTGCCCTGTGAGAAAAGTAAGATATGTCAAGCCTCTACTTAAGTTTTTTTCTTTTATCCTCATGAGTCCCTCTTATGAGCTAATTTCTTTCATAGGCTATATAAGCCCCTTAAAGAGCAGTACTGTTCGTTGACAAGCACACAGGCATGCAGTTAATCATTAATTTGGCATGGTCCACATATGCTCTGCTGGACTGTATATCGTTTGAGAGACTTCCTCCCATTACTACAAATGCTGTTGTGTAGGTTCAGTGTTAGATCTTTATCTAAACTATTATCAGCAGTCCAGACAGAGTCTTTAGAACCTCCCTTTAACAATTCCAAGTTTCAGAGTTCACAAGGCTTAAACATACATGAATGTGATAGTGTTTTGTTTTTTTTTTTTTTTTAAATAGCAAAACAACAGCTGCAGGAGCAGACTGCAACACACCCTGGCTGAGTATGTGCAGATACCAGAAACAGGTGCACCTCATGACTGGTGTGTTGTGTGTCTCTAAAAAATGACACTCATTTCTCCACTCAATGAAGTTTTATACTAAGTGCATTTTAGAGGCATATAAAGGAATTCTGAAATATGGTTAAGTAAAATACTAAGGCTTTTAAAAGCAATAAAAGTAGAACTGAAAATTCTCAGGGAGACATTACTTTTATTTTACAGCTGTTAAGTGTTCTATCTTATGAAAATCTAAGGAGTCATTCATCCGCACACTAAAAATTACTTCTAAATGACAAGCAAATTAAATAATTCCATCTTTTTTCTCTTAAATGTGTTCTAGGGCTCCAGCTTCATACTACTTGAGGGAGAGTTGAAATCCGGCTTTGTGTGGGAGGAGGAGAGGCAGATTTGAACGTGATCCTGTTCACACAATCTTCTGCAGCTCACTTTCAGGTGGTGTATGAGGACTGGAAAGAGTGAGCCTTCTCGCCCCTGGCAGCATGCAGGCAACACCTTCTGTGGCCAGGCTGCCAAAAGGCTCCAAAGAGACTGTCCAATAAATGTCAATGTTGTGTGGCTATTTCAACTTTAAAGTGACTTGCACCAGTTTACTTGAAAATTAACACTGCACTCATACAGAGGGGAAAGCAGCATGTGTTGTTTCCAGACATAATTGAGATTGAACTCTAACCAACTCAGAAACAAGCATTACTTTCCATAGACCTAGAGAAGCCAGCTTCCCTCTGCCAGAAGGGAAGTATTGCAGTCACCAGACACACAAAGTACTCTGTATGCAGCTTGCAGAGAGAAACAGCCCTGTCTTTTGGGTCGACCATTCATCTTTGTGCGTCACAGTGGCAAAGGTGGTGTGTGAGGAGTTAATTCCCCCTAAGAGGTATAGGCACTTCTGAGGTCTGCAAGGGTCCAACAACAGCTCGGTGAGAGGCATTGCTGACACAGGAAAGAGCCCAGAGATTGTTTTCAACCTGCTACAGAGTCATCAGTCACACTGGCCTGTGTTCCAGAGCATTGAGCACTTACCTACCTTACACAGAAGCTTTCTTTTCCCGCGATTCCAAGTGAGGTCAGCAGTGGCTCATTGAGAAAATCAGAAAGAACCTTAAGAGACATTTCAGACCCAACACAACTTCTGTTGCAGGAAACGTCTCCTTGGAAGTTTGACACACTTGGATGAAAAAAACCTAGATTTGGAGGCTGTGAATATTGAAGTAATGTAAAGGTTAAATAAAAATAACAGTTCTGCTGCTATTTTGTCACTATGACACTTTTGCATTTCATCTCTTGCACTTAATCAAGATGGGAGGGTGACTGCATGACTGGCTCACTGGCTTGTACAGTGGATTTATTACCATCTTTGGGGGACAGCCAGGGCTTTGGCATGCAGTTACATAAGAAATAACAAATGAGGGCTGAGGAAGTGACTCAGTGGGAGAGGATACGCCTACCACAAGGTAGACGCTGAGTTCGATTTCAGCACAAATTATAATGGTAACATTTTAAACTACAACATTCATAACATCATCTTTACTTGTTTGTGTTAGGAAGAACTGTCAGAGAATGGAAGGGATTAAAGAATCTGGGTCATCTTAATAATGTGAGAATCCTCCCTGTCCCAATTCCATTAGTAAGAAAAGGAAGTAAAGACATACTATTGAATGTAATTGTCAAAAACACAGTTACCAAAAATTCAAATGTTCTGAATGTCTCGCATTAACTTGTATGAACAATAATAAAACATTTATAAATACAGAAAGAGATGGGTAGCAACAGAAGAATGCTTACCTGCCAAACAGCAGCAGCAAGAGGTCTGAGTCGGGACTGACACATGGGACATTAAACTTTCCTCAATTCACCTGGCAGAGAGGAGTTGCCAGAGGAAGTCAGCTTTCAGAAAGCTGAGAGAGTACAACCCAAGTAACATAATATCAAGGAGCATGGCCTTTTTCACCAGAGCTTTCTGTATCCAAACCTAGCTCTGACACTGGGAACCTTTAGTAAGCTGTCTAAACTTTCTAGACACTCTTTTTGCATTTAGTTATCTTCAGGCGGTGTTGCACTGATTAAATGAAAGAATAAATGGGTGAGAGGAATCATCTTTTACTGGGTATAAGCAAGAGTCAACAAACTAAGAAAATAAAACAAAGATGGACAAATCCGTGTTCAGAGTCAGGTCAACAAATAAAACCAAGAAATTCAAGAGACGCAGTGATAACAAAAGTCTAAGTTGTCAAAAACCAGAAAAATATCTGTGTCTCAGGAGACCAAGAAGCAGACCTAGTGATCAATATATACTATGTCCATTTATGTGAAATTTTAGGAAATATAATTCATAATGACAACCAGCATGATTGTCTGGATGCCTGGATACAGTGTTGGAATATGGTGGGTAGAAGAGGCAAAGAGGGATTACAAAGGGCAAAAAGAAATTTTAGAAGTGATTAATAGTTCAGAGTCTTGATTATGATGGTGAATATATATGTCACAAGCACAAACATATCTCAAATCATGATGATATATGCATTAACTGCACAACTTATTATCAATTATAGCTCAATACAGTTCTTAGAAACATATTTATGATTATTAAGAAAACATTCATTGGTTTTGAAGATAACAGGTTGTAAACTAGCACATGGAAAAGTGCTTATGTAAGTAACTCAAAATTAGAATAGTCACTGATATTTTTTCCTCAAAAATAAAGCTCCATTCAAACTACTGAAATTATGATTTACTTCTAATACTCACCTCACTCAAAATTATTCAAATTTATTTTATTGCTGTTTCTTCTTCAGAAAATAGTTTTATTTAAAGAAAAGAAGATGTACTAAAATGACAATATTTTAAAACTTTTAAGTAGGAAAACTCCTTTAAAATTACAAATTTTATGCCATTTTTAAAATTAAATTGTGTACTTTATGAAAATGACAGAAAAGTTAATCTGCAAAAAGACAGAAATAAAAAAATCTCTCATTAAAAAGAAAGTAAAAAATCTGACTAAAATACTACTTACATCAAAGTTTGCTGGTAGCAAAATAAGGAGAGCTCTTATATCCAAAAATGAAGGCATAACTAAAATTAAAATCCTAAACATTCAAATAATAGCAACTAACATGGTAGTAGTGTTTGTTGGTGTCTGTTATCAAGAGTATGACTCTTAATTTATGTTTTGTGAACAGACAATGTGACCTGGGCCAACAAGGACCATGAACTACTAAGAATGCCATAAAATTTCTAGCACTCGAAGAATGCCATCTCAGTAATAATCAGAAAACAGCAATCTATCCAATAATACAAGAAGAAATTCCATCTAGCTCAGTCTAGATTATGGAATAAAAATAATCTCTTCTGAGCAGTCTTCATTACAGCATAACATCTTTCATAGGTTAGGGATTTGAAAATGTAGTATTCATGTGGTCTGGAAAGTCCAGAATGAGAGATTAGTGTTTAAAAAAATTACAATGAAGACCACCATAAATTTCTCTGGGCTTGGTAAAAATGAACTCAGAATTTCTCCATTAAGGAATAGGCCTACACACAGGGTCTCAAAAGCAAAGCCTTGTCTATGATGAGTTCACAACTCCATGTCCATGATGAGTTCACAACATCAGAATATGTGAAAAAATAATCCACACAAACAAGTGACAGCATCATCACAGTTATTAAAAACTCCGTATTCATAAAATCCAAATAATACAACTCTCTGATATAAACTTGTAAACTAAAATGAGCAGGTAGACATTAATTAAAGATAAAGATTCACAAACAATAAAAAGAACATTATGTTATTAAGAAAAAGAAGACAAAGCAAATTTGAAAAGAATTAAGAAGTAGGTTCAGAAATTTTTCTAAACATACATATTGAAATGTAAAGCCAAATGAGTGGGTTAAAAAATTTATATGATACAGATGAAGAGAACCCATTATCATGAAAAATACAACAAAAGACATAACTCTTATTCTATTATGAGTGATAAAGCCATAAAAGAAGAGGTCACAAACCTCCTACAAAGAAGAAAGTAGGTGGAAGTGTGAGAGATAAGGATACAAGAGGTACAATGAGAAAGCCTATCAACAGCATTTTCAAAATAAACAATAAAGACAATATCCAAAAGAAAAGGCCCAAAGATAGAGAAATCAAAATTTCCAGGATTTATGAAAGAAATGTTAACACTGTCCTGGGGAGCTGTCATTCTCAGTAGGA
>PVIR01009700.1:0-52338 GCA_004026965.1 Petromus typicus | reverse complement strand
CATTGAGCATTTTCTATTTCACAATATATAACATACAATGCTAGGACTCATTTACATCTTCATTTTCTCATACCAGAGAAAAGATGCGATATGTATCTATCTGTGACCTATTTATTTCACTTATGAGGATATCCTCAAGGTATGTCCATTTAAGTGGAAATGATTCAAACTTATCATTTTTTATGGCAGAGTAGTACTCACTTTTGTAAGCATAGACAGTCTAGCTGCAGTTTGTCGATTTCCCATCATATAGCAGCCAGTAGACTTGTAGGTCAGCTCCAGCTTTCAGGCAGGATTTCTTGCTGAATCAAAGTTGATTTTATTTAATCTTACAGAATTGATTTTATTTCGTCTGAACTTAAATAAATACTGAAATCTTAATGTGAAATGTCTTGAATTAATTTATTTTTCTTTTGAACCACAAGATACATTTTATTTTCTAAATCTTCATTGGGGAGAAAAAAAATTCTATAGTTGTCTCTGATTTCCTGGAAGTTAAGAAAAAAATGCTTTTGAGTTGCCTATTGCTCAGTTATTCTCTGAATTTTGTTTAGGTCTAGAAAAACACTAGGAGTGACAGGTGGGGCTTGTAAATAATAAATCATTAATAATTATTAACAGTCTTGATAACAAGATGTGTATCTTAGCTATGTGGGCATTTCCATTTCCATGTGATAGCAGTTCCTTGAACTTTAAAGATAATCATTGTGAAATAACATTATCATTATTCATCTTCAAGAAACTTTGCTAAAGAGAAAAAAATAACTAAGTCATGTACAGTTGTTGTATGGTTATTCATTACAAAATGTCATATTCTCTAAGATTTCAGAACTTAGTACTGTGACAAACCCAAAATTTCTCAGCTCTCTGACTGAAGGTGGAGTGGAGAGAAATGGTGGAAGCGTAATTATTATAGACTGAATTTTTACTCCATCAGGTACTAGGGGTTGAATCCAGAGCTTTTACACTAAGCTACTTCCTTGGCCCTTTGAGATCAGCTTGGGCTACATAGTGAGAAGAGAGAGAAAGGGAGAGGTGAAGGAAGGAAGGAAGGAAGAAGGATGGAAGGGTGGATGGAAGGAAAAGGGAAAAGGAAGTTGAATATGAGAAGCATCCAAACTGAGAAATAGTCTAAGATCTGGACTTTGAGGGTAAAAATCAGTGAGCAACATACCAATAAAGATAATTTAAAAAAAAAATCAGTGAGCAAATCAAATGCAGCCAAATAGTTGTTAAAAGCACCCTTTGAAACAAAGTAGACCTTACTACATTTGCTACTGTAAGCACTAACAATACTAAATATAATAAAAATTTAAAGTGGTAATCATGTGCTAGGCATTGCATTAGTTTTTCTATAAACAAGGTGTATTAGCTCCTAAGGAGGAATTTAATGCATTTGAAAAGCTAATATATTTTAATATTTTTTAAACTTCTTCTCTGAAATAGAAATAATGATTTAAGAGGATTAAATAAATTGATATATCAATAAATACTTTTAGTTTATGGTTGGTAAATGGTACATACTCATAAAATGGCACAATTAGAGCTGGACATGATGACACACACCTGTGATCCTGGCACACAGGAAGCTGAAGCAGGAGGATCTCCCTGAAACTGAGGCCAATCTGAGTTGCAGAGTAAACTGAAGGCGAGCCTGAATTTCATAAGAGACCTGTTTTAAGAAAACAACAACAACAAAAAATGAAACAATCCATTGATTCTAAGATCATGTTTCGTGATCTATTTCATCTTCACGAAAAACTTGCATTTCTTTTGGAACACAGGACCCAATGGACCAACTGTCACTCCACTTGCGGGTTACTCCAGAGGCTTCCCTGTGGGATACTACATCCCACAGCCACCCACAACTTTTCCCTTATATCAGCCAACTGGTAGTACCCGGCCAATCCAGTACCAGCCCGGCAAATATCCTGCGCCGAATCAGCTTGCGTCAGTAGTGTGGATGCCGGGGCCGACTCCTGTGCTGAACTGCCCTCCCGGTCTGGAATACTTGGCTCAGGTATTCCGCACAAACCCAAATGAAACCCTGCTTCCATTCTTAGGAGGTAGGACTGCAGAGCTATAACAGAAAGAGGCACCAGCCTGGGTGGAAATGGATCAGGATGAGTCAGCAGTGAAGAGGTCTACTGTGTGAGGCTGCAAGAATATGAAGAAGGAACGGGGTGGGTGCTTTGAGTAGGGTGAGTGTGGCCTTCACAGAAGCATCGGGTTGACTTAAAATACTCACTGCAGCAGACATGCTCTTGTGATACATTATTTAGGCCCTCATTAAAGACAAACCGGATGGAAGTGTTTTTCTTTTCTGGACACTTCTGCTAATCTGTCTGATCAGAGGCAAATGAGCTCATTTCTATTGGTAATATTTATTTCATTCAATTTAAAAAAGTTGTTTTGTTTTGTTTTGTTTTGTTATATCTGACACATTAGTCAATTGATTATCAGTTTCTCTTCCAGTGTTACCTGGAATGATTTGTTTTCTAAATGCTTTTGTTTTGTCCCTACAGTTGGACAACATACATGTTCTTCAGCATTTTGATCCTCTGGAACGTATGTACAACTTTGTGTTCAGGTGGAAATATACATTATCTAATATCTAGTTCCTTTATGTTGATGAGATTTTACTGGTTCAAAGAGGCAAAAGTATACTCTGGTAGCCTGTCTTCGAGGAAGCAAAAAAAGCAAATTATTTTGTATAATTTTATCTAAGTGTTTTATACTCATAAGCTCATATACTTTGAAGGTCTTAGACATTGCCTGGCTAACCCACCTTTACCTTTTATTCTTTCACATCCATAGTTAGCCTTCACAAATGAGTAAAAAAAGGAGCAAAGAGATGAAATTAATTAGCCAGGGGCATTATGACCAGCTGGTCAGCAGCAGAGCTGGGAATATACTAAATCCTGGTGTACTACTCTTACTTTGGAAGTCATGAGAAATGGCCACAGTCAAAACAGTACCTGCTCTGAGTCCACACTTACAGGAACTTGGACCTCGTCAGTGCTGCTTGGATGCGTTTGCTTGGCTACCATGTTGGCCTTTGACATTTCATGGCTTTTCTTTTTTTCCATTTAGTCACAACCCTAGTCATTTCAGCTTATTTCATGAGCTGCTTGACTTGCACTTCAGTGCATGATTTCATTTACTTGGTTTTAAAATTAAAGATTTCTTAACGCAGATTTTTAACATTTTATCAAGAATTTTTTTAAATAGTTATGTGGGAAAACTTTGAAAATTATTCTGTAGTGATTTTAGAAAATGTACAGAAAAAATTATGTGACTTACACATATTAAGCAATTTTAGAAACTGAGGACATTTTCTAAAATCACTACAGAATAATAGATTAAAAACAAAATAGATAGAATAGATTATTTTCTAGACATTCTAATTAATGGCATTTATAGCACTTTAATTTTTTTGGCTTTTTTTGAGGGCCTCACTTTGTGGTTCAGGCGGCTCTGAGCTCACTATGTAGCCCAGGCGAGCCTTGAACTCACAGCAATCCTCCTGCCTCTGCCTTGCAAGTGCTGGGATTACGGGTGTGAGCCACCACACCCAGCACTGTGGTTGTGGTACTGATTGCTGGTGGCCATGAGTCTTTACACCCTGCATTGTGTTATATAGTAACCTGGGATCGAACCTGGGCCCTTGTGCTTACAAAACAGGTACCAGAACCACTGAGCTAAATCCTCAACCCTACACTTTAAATTTTTAAAAATCTATTTTGCTTTAAGTCTTAAAAAGTACTCAGATACTTTTTTTTTTGAACAGTGACTTTTTGAGGTCCATTTTAGCTGGTTCTAATTGAAGAAATTTATCTCATTTTATCTTTCAGAGATGACAGGCTTTGAAACTAATAACAGATATGATATTAAAAACAACACAGACCAGATGGTTTACATCGTAACCGAAGACACAGACGACTTCACCAGGAATACTTACCGCACACTAAGGCCCTTCGTGCTCCGGGTCAGCGACTGCACAGGCCGGGAGATCATGACAATGCAGAGGCCTTTCCGATGTACCTGCTGTTGCTTCTGTTGCCCCTCAGCCAGGCAAGAGGTCAGGCACGAGGAGTCTATCCCATTTCTTCCTGATCCAGCCCTTTGTAGCACAGTCATGCTCTTTCCAAAACTACACGAAAGGGGAGATTTCACTGGCTCTGCCAGTCAAATGGAAAGAGATAGTGAGGAGGGAGGAAACCAAAGTATCTCACCAAAGAGAATTCCAGCAGGGTTCTTAAGTGCTGCTCTATTTTTGTCCCCAGCCTGGCAAACAATGTAATCCTTAATGAATATTTTTTTCAAATTCTGTTCTGTAAATATTATTCTTGTAATAACAGCCTCATAATTTAATTAAATCTCTATCTCTAATTCTTCTTCCTTTTGGATATAGTAGACAGTTTTTTCCTGTATTCAAGTTGGGTTTAAAATCAAAACATATACATGCAATCTGCTGAGATTACAGGAAACCAATAAAAATAGATAACAAGTTAGATAAAAGCAAATAAAAATGTCAAACTGTCCAGTTTATGAAATTTTTGACATATAACATCATAGATTTTTTTCTAGTATGTCTGTATATATTTAGTTGATACAGTTTCAGCAGCCGTTTGAATTTCTGTGTATGTCATCAGAATGTAAATGCCAAAAAGTTCTATCACCAGAATTTTCCTTTCTTATAACCACAGTCCTTTCCTCTTTCTTCTTACCCTCTTTGTAATTCCTAATTGGTCCTACATCTCTTTAATTTAGTCATTTCAAGAATGTTATAAAATGATAAATATTACATAGTGTATTAATATAACTCAACATCACATGGTCCCACATTAATATGTGCAGCTTTTATGTATCAGTTAAAATAAACTTAATTTAAATTTCTTAAAAGAATATTATAAAAACAATAACATGGTATATAATCTTTCAAGATTAACATTTTAATCCTACTGTAACAGCATTGAGATTCATACAATTGCTACATAGATTAATACTTTATTCATTTTTATGGCTGAATAGCATATCCTACTGTGATTTTAAGTAATTTATTTTTATGTATTTTGATTTTTTTAATCTCCTAAATTTAAATGAATATGAGTTATTGGTCCTGGGAACATAATTCAAACCAATATTTCTCTGTTTTTGTGTAGCTGTGATTTTACATATACGAAAATCTTGATTTCACAGCATGTAAAGCTGTGGCAGTTGAGAAAGAATACACCTATATAACTTAAATACTATTGGTATAACTGTTTTATTATCATTGTCACTAATCTTTTACTATTCCTGATGTATCAACTCCACTGTGTATAGGTGAGTATGCACAGGGAGAATGTAGTACATACGGGAGTCAATACTATTCCCACTTCCAGGCCTGCACTACAGGTCTTATCCCTAATGGATGAGGGGATACTACATACAGTTTTCAGTAGGCCTCTTTACCTTTTGTTTTCCATCATAATTGTTATATTTTTAAATCTGGTTTTACATGATTTGCTATCTGAGAAATTAGCTTATTATTGTTCCAAGGCTTGTGTCAGGAGATGCCACTCCAAGGTCAGAGACAAAGAGCACGGGTAGAGGCACCAGGCAAAATGAGCGTCCAAAATGTAGCTATTAAGAATTACATCACTATAACCTGGGTGTGCATATATTTCTGTGGGATGCTGCTGTTAACCCTTTCAGTAAGATACCTAGAGGAATAGCTAGGTCAAATGCAACCTGAACTTTTAGTTTTTTGAGGAATCTCCATACTAATTACCATAGTGGTTGTAGCAATTTATACTCCCACCAACAGTGGAGAAGGGTTCCTTTACCCACCTCCAGCCTTGCCAGAGTCTTCTTGCTTGATTTCGTGATGCTAGACATTCTTTCTGGAGTGAGGTGGAATTTCAGCATTGTTTTAATTCACATTTGAGTGAGCAGTGCTATTGAACATTTTTTCATACATTTATTTGGTTTGTCCTTCTTCATCTGAAGTGTCTGTGGACAGCATAATCACTGAATGGGAAAAACTTTTTACCAGCTGTTCCTCAGACAATGGACTAATGTCTAGAATATAAAAATAACTCAAAGTATCAGACCCCTTAGACTTAAAGACCTAGTCCCAAAATAGGCAACTACCTGAAGGGAGCAGCTGTTAAACCACAGATTATGCCAGCCATTGAGACCGCTCGCTAAACACAAACAGGTAAAATAGACGTTCCTCCCCCAACACTCCCTTCATCCTTGAGTTAGTACGTGCACCTCTTGGCTGTGCACCTGTGTGACTGCACCTGTCCATCCCGCACATTGCAGCTGGAGGTGCAGTGTCCCCCTGGCGTCACCATCGGCTTTGTGGCAGAGCACTGGAACCTGTGCAGGCCCGTGTACAGCATCCAAAATGAGAAGAAGGAAAGTGTGATGAGAGTGCGAGGACCATGCTCAACCTATGGCTGTGGCTCAGACTCTGTTTTTGAGGTAAGCGTTGTGCAGCAACATACCTATGATCTTTCCTGGGAGACCTTAGGATAGTTTGTGTTTAGATTGTTTTTATGTGAATTAATAAAGTAATATAAAGAGTTGATTAACCAGTAGATGGGCCAGGGACCAGGGATGCAGCTTAGTAGTACAGTGCCTGCCTGGTAGGCATGGAGGCCTGAGTTCAAGTCCTAGTACCAGAAAAAAAAAAGGTAGACACCAATTAATTTTTAAGTCCTTGTTAGTGGATTCTCCCACATTTACCAAAATGTGAGCTACTTTTTCTTCATGGCAATGCTTGATATAGAGGAAAAGGAAGATTCAAAACATTAAAATTTGTTTAGAGTAGATAGCCTAACCCAATCAACTTACTGTATTTTGCTTGTACTTACTTGAAGATTTTTTCCAAAGTTTCCAGGACAGGAGTATAGATTCTGTGTAAATGCCCAACATGTCACATAGCATATAGAATAAAAATTGTTTATTTTCATGACAGAAGTCTCTGTGTATCCTCAAAAAATAGGATAACACTGATAATGTGAATATAATTCATGACAGGTTATAATGAAATATTTTCTCGAGAAGAAAATCCTTTTGTCTTATCACAGGGCTACAAAATGACTGCTCATTAACATACAAGTGTGACAAAAGAAATCTTGGAAGTATTTCCTGAGTTTTTAAAGAGCACTTTCTCATAATTGCATATATATATATATATATATATATATATATATATATATACACACACACATATATACACGTATATATGTATACATATCAGTTCATATATATAATTTGTATACATATATATGAACTGATATATATATATTTATGCATATATAGATGTATATATGTGTACATATTTCCTATGATACTCAATAAACTTTCCTTATTTCTCATTCTACATCACCATATCATTAAATATTGGTTTATTTATTAAAAGGCAATTTAACTTCAGACAAGCCAAAATGCCAGGGAAACTTATGTATCATGACTTTCTTTGCTGAATGACTTCTCATTGAATTTTGAGTTTTCTCCATGAGAAGTTCCAGGACCTGCTTTTCCCAAGCAGAAGGCTTTTCTCTCCTGGTGTGGAATGGGGAAGGGGTGGATCTGGTGCACGAAAGACAGTGGTATGCAGAGGGCCCAGTGCCATGTCTCAGTACTTTTTTTTTTTTAATTATCTTTATTGGTACATTAAATATACACATCATGATTGCACTCCATAATGTCTCAGTACTTTTGCTTACAGATTTCGCTAGATGAGAAGACACTTTCTTCCAGTCTCCGTTTCCCATCCTTTGCACTTTGAAGAGTTAATAATCAGTTCAAATGACATCTTCTCTGACAAGTCCCCTTAGTAAATAGTTTGAAGATGACCAAAGTCTTCTAGCTTGAGAATTACTAAGATACATCACAGTTTAGTTACTGGTTCCTAGTTACTTAGTCTTTCGTTCCCAAAATTTGCTCATTTGACATTTGACAATTGCTGTATTCTTTTATATTGTATTTAGGCTGTCATAGCATAAAACTGCTTCTAAGTGGAACTTGAAAACACAGTACTTTAGTACTTTTCATTCATTGTAAAATCACATCTCTATCATCATAGGTCAGATCCCTGGATGGTGTATCCGATATTGGCAGCATTATTAGGAAGTGGAATGGTTTGCTTTCAACAATGGGAAATGCTGATCATTTTGACCTTCACTTCCCATTGGACCTGGACGTGAAGATGAAAGCCATGATTTTTGGAGCTTGTTTCCTTATCGTAAGCCTTTGCTTCTGAGTTATCCCAAGACAATAATTCCTTCTGAGGAGATACAATGCTGCATAATAGAAAGAGACAAAGCTTTGAAACTAGTCAACTTTTATCTGTGCCACACTCCGTACATGCACTTTTTCCCAAATGTTGAACATGAGCTTCAGTTTGCTTATGTATGAAATGGAGATAAAAACATTTTTCAGGAGTAGCTGCTTTAGCTATTGAATGAGTGAAATAGCCAGGAGAGTTGTTGGAAGCTGTTAAGCATTTGATGGATATAACTACCATCAATTCATATTATTTGTCATTCTCATTACTTAAAAATACGTGTCCTGGGCCGGGGAGTTAGCTCAGTGGTTCTGGCGCCTGTCTTGCAAGCGCAGGGACCTGGGTTCGATCCCCGGTAACCACATACCATACTGGGTGTGGAGACTCACGCCCAGCAGCAGTCAGTACCACTTACCACAGTGCCGGGTGTGGTGGCTCACATCTGTAATCCCAGCACTCGGGAGGCAGAGGCAGGAGGATTGCTGTGATGTGAGTTTGAGGCTGAGCTCAGGGCCAGCCTGAACTACAAAGCGAGACCCTGTCTCAAAAAACCTAAAAAAATAAAATACATGTCTTGTGATTTTTAGTGAAATAAAATAGCTATAAGGTGGTAGTCATTTCCCTCTTTCTTACTGGTTTTTTGTCAGTGAACTCCTTGCTACTATACCATCCTTAGGTCTATCCATTTTTTCTTCCTTTCAAAGATGGCATTTTGTTAATTTTTACTCAAGACATATTTACTTATTTTAACTAAAATGAGAAATTTTCCTGCTGATATATAAAGAATAACATTATATGCATCCCATGTAGCTATCTACCTACATATAATTTATCTTCCAATTTCAGGACTTCATGTATTTTGAAAGATCTCCACCGCAACATTCATCATGACAGAGGAGAAGATAACATCAATTACGATAAGAAAAGCATGTCAGAAAATGTTACATAGGCTAAGACTCAACCCTCACTTTTGGCAAATTTATTTCTCTACTTTTCCAGTCTTCTGAGGGGTGCTTACTTTGGACAGGCTGCAGTGTGAAGGGAAGACCACCACTAGACATGTGTTTCAGTTGATATCTGTCCATGTCATAGTTAGGGCTTCACTTTTTAAAAACTGTGGCCTATTAAGCAAGTAAATTTATGTAAAATTAGTTTTAAAACCATACAAATGAGAGAAGCAAGTACGTAATCCACAGAGTATGCTCACTAATAGGTAGTAATTAAATGAAAGAGTGTTGCTTGGACAAAGTAACACTGTTTCTGCTGTAGTCTTTCCCCACCTCTACTCTCTGCCCGAATGTACTGTTACAGGTGACAAACATGATTCCAGGTGAAAAGAAAGAAATTTTGTTTTTACAAACAGAAAGGTAGAACTGTTATGTTTCATTGCACAAGAAAAACTTCACTGTGCACATATTGCAGAACTTCACTCTACAAACTTTGCAAAAGTTTCAGTGGAAAAATCTGACCTTATTACAAAATAAAACGTATGCTTTTACGACAGCAGATTAATTTTCCACTCACATTTCCTCATCATGTGGCATAGAAGCACCACAGATATGTATCTACAAAGGCAAATCAGATGGTCAGGAGAGTGGCCGGCCACAGCCACAACGTGTTGGGATCTCAGCATCTGGGGGACCAGCGCCCCTAGAAGCACCTTGCGTTTAGTACATTTATATATAATACATATACACACAATATATTCATCTTTACTGGTTCCATATGGAATGTATTTAGCCAAATCTCTCATTTCCTATAATCAATTGTTTGTTTCATTTTTCTTTCAAAATTCCTGGTGACAACCTGGAGCTGTTTTTCAGTTTTGAAATGTGCTTTCGGCAGGAATTTATAAAAGCAAAAGCCACAAATCATGACAGTGCTTAATATTTGCTTAGCTGCTTTTTGTTTACGTGTTAGAATCAAAAATCAAAAACCCTAGCAAACACGCTACTTCTGTATGACCTATGGGTTATCTCTGAGGGTTATGTGGGTTAAGCAGAGTTAAAGTATGAGTTGTGCTCATTCGTAGTAACTGGTTTAAGCATAGTGTGTAAGTGAATGCACTTTAACTTGGCTGCGTGCCCTTCAGCCTCCTACGTAGATGTAGACTGTGTTCTTTAAACACAGCCTGTAATTCAAATGGAGTATGTTCTGCTACAGTTCATCACATTTTGAACAAGATGAATGTTCTTCAGGGGATTATTTTGAGATAAAAGCCTTGGCCCACAAGTCTTTTTGAAATGAAGGAAAAGGTGCTGTGTTTTTAAATTATACTAATCTTTTTATGACGAAAGTTATTTTATTTAGTTATTCGTAATGTTATTTTTACATGCTGCTACTAGCTTCTTTAAACAGTGAACAAACTGCTGCTTTCTACAATAACTGCCTTATGTTGGAAAACATAATCTTAATCAGACAGATGTATTTTCTATGATGATGTTTTGACACTTTATATAGAGAATTTGGGATTGAGAAAGTTCATAAATTTTCTATTTTTACTTGCAGATACTCCTATATTTGAAGATTTGCGTAAATACTAATAGTATAAAAAAGACAAGACATGTAAAATTTTTGTTTAATATTGTCTCTTAGGGTTATAGTTTTTCTCTAGAAATAATACCATGTGCAATATTTTATGATTTAATTCACAAAGTATTTTAAGTTGTGTTTCTTCTCATAATGTCGAACAGGTTAACTGATAAATGGAACCTATTGTTCAAAATTTTTGTATATTCTCATGTTTCTTCATTTTCTGACTTTTAAATAAATGTCACATGGTTGTAAATATTCTTGCTTTTGGAGTCTTAATGTTTTTTCCAAAACAACTTTGGAAATAATTTGTTATTGTCATTAACCTACTTCAAGGCCCTTGTTTTCTTAAAGAAGTTTATTAATAATAAAGTCATTACTACAATGTTGCATAGTTCTTAGAACTCTTACTTAATAAGTTACTTATAGTGCTAATATAGTTACTTGAGATACATTAACTATAATTTTAATATATGATGCAAGAAAGATGCTACTTCATAACTGTTAGTAAAGATACATTTTAAAACACTATTTTCTTTTTTTTTTAGACATGGTCTCACTTTGTAGTTCAGACTAGCCTTGAACTAGGTAGCCCAGGCTAGCCTCAAATTTGAAGAAATTCTTCCACCTCAGCTTCGGGAAAGCTAGGATTACAGGTATATACTACCATGCCCCGCTTTCAAAGACTTCCGTGTGTAATGATCCATTTATGGAACACTCATAGACGTGGAACACAATGAAATGTGTTCTCTTCCAATCCTTGTTTCTTAAAATTTTCTACATAACATATGAGAATTTCATGCAAAAATTTTAAGAATTTCAATTTTTGGCATAAATGACCAGATTTCTTAATCTTAATTTTCTTAATGATGAGATTTTTCCAGAAGCTGCACACAAAAAGTAGGTTTCCGTAATAATTTTAATAGCTGAATTTTTCAACCAACTACATGTTAAGCTCTAGGGTAAAATAAGCAGTGATTCTGGGGTATTGAATATTGCTGCTGTTGGGACAGCTGGCTACTTCTCAGCCCTTTTATCCTGATGTTCAGGGTTTATTTTAATTTGTATTGAAAGATGCAACACTGGAAAACCCTTGAGTCTGGATTTAATAAACTAATGTCAGACTCAGCTGTGGGGCCGGTGATAGCAGATGCTTACAGTGGCTCTTTCCCATAACTTCACAGTGTATTTCTCATTTGCCTTTAGGCTTTTCAAATTATAAATCCTGGAAAACAAATGCATAGTTACACACCCAGATGTAATCAAAGTGAGGCATCATAACACATTCTGTAATACTTAACATGGTCAGTTAATGACACATGAGAGGACATTTGCTCCATACTTTGCTGAATGAATAAATGAGATATATATTTTTGAAATAGTAGCCAGTGCAAATTTTTACTGTCTTTTCAACTATTTTATTTTATCAATATTCTCGTAATTGAGCACCTACTAAATCAGGTAATGAGATATTTCTGAAAGGCAAAGAGAAATACAAAGGTGGAACAAGGCACAATTACTGCTCTGTTGGCCTCAGAAAACACACAGCATTAAGAACTACAGTGGACACTTACCAGTGGGATGTTGGTCCATTGACAAGACCCCATGCCACAGGCTCTGTTTCAGGTACTGCATAATATATTCCTGTCACACTTGATAAACAAGCAAGGCAGAATGATCATGCTGAGGAAGTTTTCGGAACTGGGGAGGTCAGATGAATGTTGTAACCAGGCCTGCAAGCAGAATACATGGTGAATGCAATTGAAAAGATCTGCTTAGCAAGTTTCATCAGAGTGGAATTGCTGTTCGCTGCAGTAAGAAATGAGCCCAGGGTAGTGTCCGATTTGTGTAACATGCTCAATGATCAGGTGCTGAGTAAATGCAGGAAAGTCATGGTACGTCAAAGGCACTGTGCTAGAACAAAGGTGGACATACCAGTGAGTACAGAGTGCCTTATCCGCGAGGATCAGACGTATGACTGCACCACAAAGCTAAGGAATTATTGAAGGAAAGAGACACACTTGGTTGAAGAACATGCTCTATCTCTGAGTTCTCATGACTGTATCATGAGGTAAAAATGTCAGTTCCACTTTTCAAAGGAAGAATGTACTTCACTGAGAGGTGGAAATATCAGAAAGAGGATGCTAAGGTTTCTTCTCCCTGGTGTAGCATGATGAAGATAAAGGGTAAGTGGTGCCAATTAAAAGCTCCTGGAGGAGGTGGAGCAGATCAGGTGTAACTTCAGTAACAGAGGCGCCTGCAGGGCTACAGGTCTCACAGTTGTAGTGCCCATGTTCCCAGGTGCCAGGATAGATTGGCAGGGAATGTCCCGGTGAGTGGTGTGGGCCCAGGAGGTCCCAGGGCTGGGATGGTGGCAGTGGCTCTGCAGCAGCATCCAAGCAAGATGAACAAATAGAAAAACCCAGACACATGCTCTGTGTAAAGTCATCTAACTGGTTTCCTTGACCCACACACTTCCCTGTAGTTCTTAGGCTGCCTCTCAGCAAAAAAGCCTGTCACCTGAAAACTTGGAAAATGAAAAGACCATGCTTCCAAGTTTTCCATGGGATTTGATTCCAGGAAAAAGAATATGTTTCTGGGCACACATGGTGAAAAGCTCACTTCACCGTGAGACAAATGGGACGATGCAACTAATGGCGTGTCACGACGAGATGGTGATGATAGCAGCTGCTCTTCTGTGATGCTCTTGATATTCTTAGCCTGACCTTGCAGGAACTGTATCAACACATTTAGTGCTTAGAGCAGGTATATGAGGTAGACATTGTGGTAATTCTCATTTGAGAGGTGGAAAAACTGAGGTGAGATATTTTGCAACTAAAGCCACTATTTGATGTTGGCTATGCCAGAGACCACTATGCCCCATTCTTTCATGTCTGTGTGATGTTTGGATATTTTGTGTGTTAACAGAAATTTAGGAAACAGAAACGCAAGAGACTAATGACGTGTTGACTCGTGTGTTTTCAAATTTAGGATGTGACTGGGAAATTTGTGAGACTCTGAGGAAGTCCTTTCTGAGGCCTCTCCCTCCCTCCCTCCTTTCCTACCCCCGCTTCAGTTTTTTTCTTGGTTCTGCTAGTGCCACAGAAATGCTTCAAATTAAAGTCCAGTTTTTCTGCTGTTGCCTCGGTTTTCTGCTTCTCAGCATGTTAAACCTATGGATATAACCTATGGATAATTTTTTTCAGAAACTGTGGACAAATTTAGGTTTATGAATTCTCAGCAGGTTTCCCTTTGAACTAACTACAAAGGCTTAAAACTATCATGTTCCCAAAATATGAGAATTAAGTTGTGTGTTATACTGGTACAAATACCCATTGTGGAGTGCAGTTATGATGTGTATATGTAATGTACCAATAAAGATTTCAATTTTAAAAATATCATATTCCCTTAATTTACTTTGCCAGTGGATGAATTTTCCCTAGTTCATTCTTCCCGTTACAGTGTCCTCCAGAAGGGACTCACTCTCCTGGGTGCGTCTGTTCTGGTATTACACCCAGCTAAGCCCAAGGCTTTACCTCCTGCTTCATCCACAAGGGCAAAATCAAAGTTTTTTGAAAAAGAAGATTTATGACTCTCTTCCCTTTGGGAATCCAAAGAAAGTGTCATCCTCTGAGTAAGTGTCATCCTCAGAGGAGTAATCCTCTGAGTCAAGGATTTCAGAAAATTTCTTATTTTTAGCCCCTACTAAATTCTACTTTCCTAAGAGCAATCTTTACACGTAAATATCTTTTGGTTACTGGTTAGTAGACTTCTGGGTCCTCTACAGCAACAGAGTTTCAAGTTTGAAACCCTGCATGCAATGAAAGTGATGTAATTTTAAAAGCAACACACACACTTATGAAATATTTAGAGGAAATTGTTTAACATAAATCTAACCATTAAAATAACTTTTAACTTTCATGTTATTTCTGTGTTAGTCCTACATCTTTGTTTTCTATTTGAAAAGATACTTTTTTCTTATCACATTATTGAATTCAAGACTATCTTAAAACGTTTAGTATTTCTTAAATGCTTTCTGGTAAAAGACTTTTATTTAAAATTATGCCATCTTTTCTAAAGCCATGCTTAAATAAAATTCTGGGGGGAGTGGAATGATAGGAACAGCCATTGCATTAAAAATTTAAGAAATATATTCGCTCAAACTGCCTTAGCTGACAATTGTTAATTATTATTATAGTAAAAAAGAGTTAGAAAATAACTTTTTAGACTCTAGATTCTGCAGCAAAAGGCAAATGGAAGGTGGCATAGAGGACAATTAGAATTGACAAAATACGTATTTTTGCAAGCTTTCGTTATCCAAAGTCAGAGCGCTGTATAAATGGACACGCGATAGAGGGCAGCACCAACTCATGGATTTCTTTAATAAACTGCGCTTTTTTTTTTCTTTTCTTTTTTTTTGACAATGTTATTGACAATTTTTTTCACAATAAGTTATTTATAAGTTCTTAATATATGTTATAAAGACTGAGACTGAAGGATTTTAGACTTAGAAAACTAATTTAGGTCTACTTGCTGTACCTTCTAATCTACAAATGAAGAAATTGGAAACATCCTAATGCAACATCATTTATAGCATTGGTATTTTTAGAAAATAAAAATGAAAACCCAGTTTTGAATTCCTCTGATTTTAGAATCATACTCATAAGCGCGTGATGACAGCCTAGCCCTTGATAAACCCACACTGTGTGAGTCCATTGCCACAGTGACACACTTCATGCTGATCATTAACGCACAACACAGAGACCGGGGAAGAAAATGCTGTTCCTCTGGTTCTGAATAGATTAATTTCATCTCTGGGTGAAGATACTTCAAAAGAAACCAGGCATCAAAGTCATTCATTTCAATTCATTTATTCTGGTATAAAAATCATGAAATTCAATTTTTCTGCTGATACGTTAGATTTGTAATCTATAAAGTGTGAAAGGGCACCTTGTTCCTTCAAAGCGAAGCAACCATTCAGCTCGTTTGTGATGGGATCATAGCATCAGCTCAAGCCTTTCAGACAGTCTTGTTTCATGGAGAAAAAAATGAAACAGGCTTTCAACAAGTAGTTTTATAGGGGCCGGGGATTTAGCTCAGTGGTTCTGGCATCTGCGGCAAATGCAAGGTCTCAAGTTTGATCCCTGGTAGCCATATATCACAGTGCTGCGTGTGGAGACTCACACCTGCAAGCTCAGCACTTGGAAGGGAGAGCAGGAGGGTTGCTGTGAGTCCAAGGCTGGCTTGGGCTCCATAGTAAGCTCAGGGCCAGCCTGAACCACAAAGCAAAACCTTATCTCAAAAAAATATATATGTAGTTTTATAATTTGTGATTATTGTTAATAGTCAAAATTATTTGTTTTTGGGGGCAAGTAATAACTGTCCATCATAATATCAATTTAAAATAATAAATGCACATTGAGATATTGGTGTATGAAGGACAATTAATTTCTTTCAAAGCAAGAAAATTTTGTGAAAGCTATCACAAAAATCTAAGTCAGTATTTTCACATCCCTATCTAGGTTGTCTTTTTAGCAAAAAAATGAGTATCACCAGAGATTTATTTCAAATGGTTATGTCCCTACCTTGGAAGCCTAAGGACCTAAATTCAATCCCTGGTACTAAAAAAATTAAAATAAAATAAAATAAAAAGAGAGTATCACATAAGCAAAGATAGAATCTACTTGACTAGAAAGAGAAATATAGATAATGACTATCACACATGGTTCTATTCAGACCTAAGTCAGCCTAGCTAGTAACCTGGCTGACAGACAGCCTGGCTGGGTATGTGGGAGTATTTTACTCAGAAGTCTAGCAGTGATTCCGATGACATTAAGATGTGAAGTTCATTCTAGCCACGGCCAGAGTCCATTGTGTCCCCGAGGTTTTATTATTTTCTTTAGTGGTTTTAACTTTCCTGTTTACATCTGAGTTTCCTATGCTTGTGTATCACTCCCTGGTCTATTTGGCTTTATGAGTTTTTGTTTACGAAGTGTTCATGCCACTCATTTGCAGTGTAAATGCAGAAACTTCTGTAACTTGCAGTGGGAAAACAGGACTTTATCACCAGTGATTTTTCTGGTTTTGGTAGTACTGCGAATTGAACGCAGGAGCTATACTCCAACCCTTCATTTTTTGCATTTTATTTCTGAGTTAGGATCTTGCTAAGTTGTTAAGTTACCCAGGCTGGGCGTATACTTGACAACTGTTCTCTCCCAGCCCCCTAAAGTACTGAGATTATAGGTATTTCACACCTACCCACTCTTGCTAATATTTTGATATTATTTTCATGCTAATTTTTTTTTTTTTTTTTTTTGAGACAGGGTCTCACTTTGTAGTTCAGGCTGGCCCTGAGCTCAGCCTCCAACTCACATCACAGCAATCCTCCTGCCTCTGCCTCCCGAGTGCTGGGATTACAGGAGTGAGCCACCATGCCTGGCACTGTGATATGTGGTACTGATTGCTGCTGGGCGTGAGTTTCTATGTCCAGTACTGTATGTGGTTACCAGGGATCGAACCCAGGCCCTTGCACTTGCAAGACAGGCACCAGAACCACTGAGCTAAACCCCCGGCCCATGCTCATTTTTAATACCTTATAAAAATTGGTTGCTGAATCCACACAGGAGGGAAATGAAATTCATTTTTTATCTATGTTAGACTATTTTTAAGCCCAGGCCATATTCACTGGCAAGCAGATTTGCAACATGGTGTAAAATCAGAGCTATGTTCCATGCCTCGGGAAAAGGGGAAAACCAGAAAGAACTCTAGTTAATACTTCCCTTCATAAAACCTGACGGATGGACATACTAGGAATATGTACTCTTTGTACACAGGCTGTGACCCCAACGATAGAGAGAGCAAAAGGACCACGCTATCTGTGCCCAGTTTCTTCTTTCGAATTTGTTCAGTTTTTGCCATTTTAAAATCAGTATGTTCGTGACACATAGTGACTTTATTTATTGTAAGTAATTGGTGCACATATATCCTGTCTTTCTCCTTTCTGCTTTCCCAATCAGTCCCCTCACCTTTGTCCCCTCTCTCTCCACCCCTACTCTTCCTTTCCATCACCAGGAGTCCATCTCCCTATTTCCTACCATCTTATTTTTATTTTGCTGTTTAAATACAGTTTGAGTTTCTCACATAAGAGAAACCATGCAAAATTTAACCTTCTGTATCAGATTTATTTCACTTAGAATTATGGCCTCAAGTTGTATCCATTTCCCTACAAACAGCTCAGACTTGTCTTTCTATGGCTGAGTAGGATCTCATTCTACAGACCACATCACTTCACTCATCTGGTGATGGACAGATAGGCTGCTGCTAAGATCCAGCTATTGTGTCCCACTGTAATTTGAACAACAAGGGTTCAGGAGGGTTCTGTAATGACATTATTTCTACATAGAAATGTCATCAGAGCAGGACAATTACAATGGATGTTGTTTGTCTGCTCAAAGCTAGTCTCCCTTTCAACCTGAATAGTGTAGCTTGTGACTTCACTGATAATAATAAATCCTGGGATAAACACACCATATGTGTTTGAATAATCATGGCAAATTTCTGACCCATTAGAAGTGAAATGTGGCAACTTCTTTAAAATATAACTGACATATATATTTTCCCTCTAATTTATTCTCATTTCTTTCCTGTGGACTACAATGATAATTTGATGTCTACCACTAGAACATCTTTATTAGATGATGAGTTATCTCTACAGTAGAAACCCTAAATGGTAGAACATGAAAGAGGAGTCTGGTTGCTAGGGAGTTCTTAGATACAGTAGTGCTACCACATAGCTGCTATGTAATTTCTAGATGATTTAATGGCAAAGCTTTGTGTAAGAAAAAATTTGTTGATTTGTCGAGGCTCCTGGCGATAGTGAATATCTCTAATTTGGTACTGAATAAAAGTAGTTATTTTGCTTGTGTGAAAAATGAAGTCTGATGCAGGACAGTGAAAAGACAACCCAGTTGAACCAATGTCCAAAGTTCAGAGGGCAAAAGTCTTGAGTAGTTTCTTACTGCTGTGACGAATTACTTGAAATCATAAGTTAAATTAGGAGAAAGTTTTCTGTTTGCTCATAGTTTGCAGGGGTTTCAGTCCATAGCTTATTGGCTCCCAGGCAGGGTGGGGTGACAGAGAGGGATGTCAGGGTAGAAATAGTCCACTGCAGGATGCGCAGGAAACAGCAAGCATCTCTGTATCTTTCATTCAGGCTACAAGCCTATTGATTGATGCCACCCACTAACACAGTGTGCGCCTCCAATTATCACACTTTATTCCAGCATCACACACTCATGATCCCGTCACCTGCCAAAGCCCCACCTGTGAGACCAGGAGGCTCTGGGGGCCCTCTATGTACAAGCCATAACAGAGGGCGCAGAAAAATCATTTCATGCCTGGAGCACAGTACCCCTGCCCATACCCCTTTGGCCCCTTACTGACAGCTGCAATTATTACACCCATCATCAAGCTATCTTCTCCACTTGGCATAATAAAATTAAACAGCTCTAACTCAGGAACCCAAACCAAAAGGTATATATAATTATATTATTATCTGTTCCTCTAGTGAACTCTAACTGATTCATTACTGGACAGTTGTAATACTTTAAGTTTCAAGAGTTTCCCATTTGGACCTGCTCTCTCTTCCTCCTATCCTTCAACTCTCTTCTAGGACCCTTATACTGAGTCCTTCTCTATTGCTATCTCAGCTTCTTACCTTCCCTCACTCCTTCACTTAGCTAAAGTCATCGATATAACAGGGGACTGTATAAGTGCATTAAAGAATAATAATTAACCAATGTTTTGAATTAAACACTATCATTAAGTATATGCCAGGGTAATCCCTAACAACAATGGGGTTAGAGAAATCAAACAAAACTGTCAACAAGCACATTAATAGGCACCAGCAATCTCAATCTCATCCAATGTCTAAATAAATTGCCACTTATTTGCATATATTCTTCTCACTATTCAAACACTCTCCCAAAACCTCTACACAAGGTTTTCATCTCAGAATAATTGATAGAGTTTGACATCCTATTCTTTTTTGTTTTTAACCTATGGAGATATCTCTTTTCTTTCTCTCTTCTCATTGACATATTCCTTTCCTTTTACCTTTCCTCTCCACATCCCTACACCTTATGCATCCCAGTACAATATAGTGTATAAGGGGCATTAACATAGGGAGAAATTATCAACACAAGTTTTACTGTATCTAATTGATGTATGCTCAGTTTTGTTGACACTTTTAAAATCAATGGAAATTTTGTCCATACAATGTAGCGACCCTGTCTAACCTAAACTTGTAGGGGTGGAAAATATTTCTAGACAAATAAAGTCATGAACACATCGCTGATAAAGAGATAATATCAATGATAATCACTAAATACACTATTTGTGCACAATCCCCAGGGCCAAGAAAAAGTGTACATATAGACATATCTCTGTTGTTAAGCTCAGTTCATCCCAAAATCATATTCAAACACTGAAAAGGTCAAGAATTGAATGTATTTTTCACATAAGAAATAATGGAAAACCAAATAAATGGTTTTGAGGCCCAAAATTACATAAGCATTATATGTTGTGTGGCAAGAACAGTGCTTAGACTAATGGATCACTCCTTTGTGTCTGCGGCCAGAGGGTCGAAGCAGCTTATGACTCACTGTTGGCTGGTACAGATCTTTTCAAGTGGATGGTTTTTTTCAACTCTGGGGGAAAGTTACAAACACCCAAAAGATATTTTTCAAACTTCGCTGTTTGAATAGTGGAAAGTTCAAGTTTAAATTTAATTTGTTTCGCGATTCTGAGGAAGATGGCCAGTTTGCATTTACATGGGGAAGAGGGCCTCAGTCATGTCCATTACCCAGTGTTGTGTTCACAAACAGAAGGAGAATTGTGCCAAACATTTCTGATTGCAAACCCAGCTGTTCATGAACAGAAGTCTCAGTGAACCAAAGTCTCTATGTGGTTTTTCTGTCTCTATTTTGGTGAAAGAGAGAGATGAAAATGAGAAATAAAAAGGTAAAGAAAAAGCCCTCAAGATCTGCCAACTTTCTGAAAGCAGATTCAAGAGGGACTAATGGAGAGAAGATAGCAAATACCAGGTAGATTAAGAAAGAGGTAAAGAAACATGGCAAACTTAAAAATGACATTATGCCCAAAATAATGGAAGTGACATACAAAATGATTAATACAGATAAGGAAGAACAAACAAAAAATTAGAATAGCTGATTATCAAAAGTGTTCAAAATATGAATGCAAGTTTTCAAAAGATATCAACACCATGAAAGAAGTCAGAAATAAATACGAATATAAAATTTATAGATTACAGAACTGATCAGTATGAAAACAGTTTTTGCATTTGAGGACAGACTCAGAAGATCAGAAAGCTGATAAAAGACCAAGCTCAGGAGGTTTCTACTGGGAAATGAACTGCACTGGCTGCTCGACTCCAGGCCACGTGTGATATACTTTGGTACAAAATTTTTGTGCAATTTTCTCATGACCACTTATATTGTGGGAAAACTAGATAAAATATGCCAGAGTTATTAATCTTGTGAAAGAAATTTCAAAGTAGTCTAATGTTGATGTGGTGGCATGGCTATGGTTAGACTTTTAGCCAGATCTGCTTTGAAAATCAATATCAAATGACCCAGCTGAGTGATTTTGAAAGTTTTGAATTTGGCCAGAAAGGAAACTCTGATAAAGGTTAGATTGGTCTGTAAAGATGGTGCAGAGGAAAATATAGTTGCTGAAAGAGTATAACAAAAAAAATCCAGGTACTTTGGGATAGGACAATAGAAAAGGTGGCCTAAAGTTATCATAAGAACCAGCAGGACTCCATCCTTTGCAGGCTTAAAATTGCAAAGGTTAATGATTTTGCTTGGAGAAGAGAGCACCAGGATACCATGATGCAGAATGGTGACAGCCTAGGGAATTTGGTTTCTGTGATTCAGTTCATAGAGATCAATTATTCAGGGATCCAACTCCCACAACCAAGAGAAAAGGAAGCCTAGCTACTGCTTCAGCTGGTGGCCGACCTTGATGGCACTAATATGTTACTGGTTTTAAATGCATGTAGAATGCAATAATATCAGGTCGGGAAGGCAGGCAGATTTGAGAAGGCTTGGGAGGCCAGCGTAATGCCTGAGAGGACAGTTGATGGAGTCATGAAAGTGAAGCCAGTATGGTGGAGACACCAGGATGCTGGAAAAGCCAGGAGCATGGAACTTCTGAGGAGACATGAGAAGTAAGGAAAGCTGCAAGGAGAGAGCCAGGCTGATGCTAAAAAGAGGCCATGCGAGCTACAAACATAGCAGTGCTGTGGAGGTGTGGTCACCTAAACCCTTAGGAGTTCAATCTGACTACAGATTTCTCTGGGTGGTGGACATGGAACTATGGAATTTAATGTTTGCCCTGCTGGATTTCACTCTTTCTTTGGCCTTATTGCTTTCTGTCTTTGCATATCTACTTTTTAGAATAGCAGTGCTTATCCTGTGTTATTGTATGTGGGAAGTGTTGGACTTTCATTTTTTTACAAAGCCTCACAGCTAACAGTGAGTCTTAAATCTCAGAGGAGAATTTCGACTTGGATTTGTCAGCAATAGTAAAAATACTGGGACTTTGGCAACACTTAGAGATAGGCCAAATGAGTTTTGTACAAAGTGAGGCACATGAATTTTTTTGCAGGGCATCAGGGACAGAATGTTATATTTTATATCTAAAATGGACCACAAAGCCTCATGTACTCATAGCTGGGGCTTTTGTAAGGTGACTGGATCATGGATATGTGATATTCATTACTGGAGTAAACAATTTGTAGAGGTGGATCACTGTAGGTGAGGCCATCCTTGACTTCTCTCTAGCTGCTTCCTGCTCCCATGCCATAAGCCAGCCTCTGCTGCCATGACCCTCTCTTCTGCTGCCCTGCCTTGCAGTCAGCTGACTATGAATCAAAACCTTCACAAACTGTGAGTTGAAATAAACCTTACCTACTTTAACATGTAAAAGTCGCATCTTTTATCTTACCAACAAGGATGTAATTAAGGCAGTACTGGATCATCTCACTTCAAAAAAGAAATACTGTTAGAAATAAGAGATCAAGTAAACACCTACACAATCATACTGTTATATCCAGTTTTCACAATGAGATAAATAAAATGAGCAAAACAAATCAACAAAGAAATATTACAGGTGATACATTCCCTTGAACAAAAGGATTTAATAGAGATATACAAATATTTTATCTTATTTCAGCAGAAAGCATCAAACAGAACATTCTGCATGATAGACCATATTCTGAGTTTGGGGTGCTTGTAGTCAGAATCACCATTGGACACTGAAATTAGAAATCAAACACAAAATAAACCACAGAAAATATGCATCACACTTGAAACTTAGTGACACACTTTAATCACTCAATGAGTTACAAAAAAAATTAGGAAGAAATTTTTAAATTTCTGCAATCAAATAATGATGCCAGTACAATCTATTTGAACTTGTGAGACACAATGAAGACATTACTCAAAGAGTTTATTGCAGTTAAGGCTCACATTAGAAAAATATAGTGAGCTCATATAAATAATCTAATAATGAATCTGAAGATACTCAGAAAACAAGATTTCAACCCAAACTTACTTAGTGAGTGAAAATTATAAAGATCACAGTGGAAAATAATGAAATTGGAACCAAAAAATACAAAGTATCAACAAATCAAGGAGTCATCTTTCAAAGAATCAACAAAATAAACCCTTAGCCAAAGTTATGAAAAGAGCAGAAAAATTCAAATCAGTACACTAAGAATGCAAATTGGTAAGATCACTACAGATACTCATAAAATCCAGATAATCATTAGTAAATCCTGTGAAAAACTACTCCACCAAATTGGGAAATCTGCAGCAGACAGATTCCTAGACATATATGAGTTACCAAAACTAAACCAAGAAATTATAAAAATTCTAAACAATATAATAATCAACAAATTGAGGCAGTAATTTTTAAAAAGTCTGTCAACGAAGATAAGCCTAAGACCTGATGGATTCACTGCTGAATTCTACAAGATCTTTGAGGGGGGTTATAATGTCCATTTTTCTCAAATTCATTAATGAAATTAAAAGAAAAAGAGTACTTCCAAACTCATTTCTGGATAACAGCATCACTTTGGCTTCAAAATAAGACATAGACCTAAAAACAAACAAATACAAAAACTACGGACCAATTTCCTTCATGAACACAGGTGCAAACGTCCTCCACAAGATGCTGTCAAGCAGAATGCAACACATCACCAAAAAGATCAGAAATCAGTGACTAAGTAAGATTCATCCCAGGGATGCAGGGATGGTCCAACAGAAGCAAATCAATAAACATAATATACCACTTAAACAGAAGCAAGAACAACAAAAAATATGGTCATATCAGTAGTACAGAAAAAGCTTTTGACAAAATCCAACAACCATTTATGGTAAAAAGCCTGATGAAAATAAGTATAGAAGAATCATATATCAATTTGATTGAAATCATTTATGGCAAAAGAACAGGGAACTGTATATTAAATGAGAAGCTGAAATTGTTTATTTTAAATCAAGAGCAAGACATGGATATCCACTATCAACACTCTTGCTCATTGTAGTATAGTGGATCCCTGAAATTTACCTTGGTTACATTCCTAGAGTACCTGTGGATTGTGAAAAACCACAATTCTGAGATATGGTAAATGCCAATTTTTATAGTATTAACCTTAAATATGCTATATCTCCTGCTGTTATGTAATTTAATAAAATACTGCATCAGTTAAACCTTAGGAAATGCAGCACATAATGGTAGCATCTTAGTGATGTTAGAGTTTTACGAACAGAACTGAAAACAGTGGAGATAGCTACATGCGATGTAGGTACCTGTTATGATGCAGCAGTGCTGGTGCATTTACTCGAGATGGGGAGCAGCCAATTAGCACCAAAGAGAACTGAATAACTCACTCAAATTGGCTACTTGTGAAAATCCCACCCCCCAAAATATCACAGAGAGTATATGAGGTTTTGCTAAAATGCTGAGTCTTCTGGGAACAAATAGTAATTAACTCCTAAGGAAAAATCTGCAAGTGACTAAGGCTGTGGATACTAAACTCAGACTCCCTGAGAGAACACTGTAACCACAGTACCAGGCAAGAGAAATAAATGTGGGATAAAAATAGGAAAGAAAGAAATGAAATTTTCATTATTTACAGAAGACCTACTTATTTATATAGAAGAAAAAAATCCACTAACACTCTTCTAGAATTATATTCAAATATTGACAAATCCAATACTGACAAAATGGCCATATTTCCAAAACTAATGTAGAGATTTAATGCAATTCCAATCAATATAATAACATAACAACACAGAGATTTAATGCAATTCCAATAATACAATAACAACAATACAATTCCAATCAATGACATTCCTCACAGAACAAGAGAATTATAAAATTCATATGAAAACAGAAAAGATTCAGAATAGCAAAAGCAACTCTGGGCAACCAAGAGCAAAGCAGTAGACAGAACAATCCTAGACTTCAGGTTGTAGTACAAAGCCACTATGATAAGAACAGCATAGTCCTGGCAGGATAAACAGATGTACCGATTGATAGTACTGAACAGTGAATGAAAAAGCAATCCCACAAATTCAGCCACCCAGTCAAGAACAAACAACTACAATGAACAGACGCTTCTCAGAAGAAGAAATACAAATGGTCAATAAGTTCATAAAAAAAGTTTATTATCAATGGCCATTAAATAAATTCAAATTAAAACTACACTGAAATTTCACCTTCCCCCAGAAAGAAGGGAAATCATTGAGAAATCAAAAATAAATTCTGGCAAATCTGTGGTGAAAAAGGAACCTGCCTACATTACTAGTGAAACATAAACTTATATAAACATTATGGAAAGCAATATTGAGCCTCCTCAAAAAACTAAAATTAAAAATTCCATTCAACCAGATATTCCTCTTCATAGTATTTTCCCAAAAGAGTTAAAGACATATTATTAGAATGATACATGCCTACAAATGTTTATAGCAGGATAATTCATGATAGTTAAATCTTTGAAAGAGCTCATATATCTATCAATAAATGGATAAAGAAGAAGTGATATCTATACAAACTGATTTGTCATATGATAGATTTAAAGTATTAGAGCAAAATAAGAGAGAAAAAGAATCAAGAAGATAGATCTTTTGCATAAAGGGACCAAGATGAGTTGGATGTTGAAGGGGAAGTAGATATAAAAAAATTAAGATGTATCATGTGCATGTACCCATTATGTGCTGTGAATGTATTCATTATGTGTTGTGAGTATGAACTAAAAAATAAAAAGTGAATATGGAGGAAGGAATCTAGAGATAGAGGGGGAAGAGGGAGGAGGAATATATGAAGAACACAAAGAATTAAGATACATTGAGTACATGTACCTATTCCCTAACATGAATGTGAACATGTTATAGTGCAAATACATCCTTTGGGTCTCTACCTGCATCTTAGTTCAATAACGAAAAGTTTATTCAATGACACATATGCTTTTTAATATGTAGAAAATGACTAGATGTTCACTTAAGAATGAACCCAAGAGTAGATAAATTGTTCAGATAGAGTAACTTGACTCTAAAGCTTTTCTCTGTAGGGCATGTTCCTGTTAGAGCACAAACACACCTGCGTCTCCACAAGTGCTGTGATACAATGTGGCAGATTGCTGACTCTGACTATATATACAAAGGAGAAAGGAATCTCCCATCCTTCCATTTGTTTCTTCTTTTCCTCCATCTCTGTCTCTGACTCTGTCTCTCTCTTACACACTCACTATTTGATCATTCAGTATTCTTGAACTCACAATCCTCCTGCCTCAGCATCCTCAGTGCTAAAATTACAATCATGCCCTCAGTTTCTTCTGTTGATTTTCAGTTTTACCAATACTTTCCACTCATTTTTTTTCCTGAAAAGGAAAGAAAATTGCAAAACATTGTAATTAGGTTCTAACTCAGTAAACCAAGGGGCTGAGCCATTTTGCTCTGAATGACTCAAGATATATGATTGAAGAGATTCTAACACTTAAAAACCACTTATTTTTTTTCAAATATTCAACCTACTTGCTTTTTCCATTAACATACAATTGTCCCTCACTCAGAACACAGAGGCACGTCATAAACTCACATACCTGTAGAGCCCTGAGAAGCAACACCATGAAGGAATTAAGATGGCTGGAGTCTATAGCAAACAGACGGTGCACAGGGCATCAAAGAGAAAGCTGCTACATACATCGCAGAATTTCCCTTTCAACTATACAGAATTTACATATCTAATCAGTATAACCCAAGTTTCAAGTGATAATAAACAGTACAAAGCCTTAGTGACCTATGAGAGCAGATTTTCTTTTTCCTTCTCCTATTATATATATCTGGTGTAGGTTATGAGGACAAGTCTGTTGGACATGCTCCAGTCCCCACGATGGGAAAGACTCCATCATAACTCTTATTTTCACAAGCACTCAGGCAGAGGAAAGTAGATAGTACAGCTCTCACACATACCCATAAATTTTCTACCCAGAAGAAATACTCCTCACCTCCAGTTGTAATTTATCAGCCAACATAGATGAAAGAGATGGCAGTAACATCAGATGACAAGACAAGATGTGATAGTTCCATGTTCCTGGAGAAAGAAAATAGCTTGTAAATAATATGAATGTTTATTTCATGTATGTTAAGTTTTGGGGATATTAGTTACTTTAAAAACATAATCCCACTTCTTATTTATTATTTTATGTTTATTAACTTACATCTACGAAGCTTATAAAATTTGTTTGGCAGGTGAGGAACAGCAAAGATGGTTCCAAGAGTTAATGAGAGAAAGATAACTGAAATACACACAGGTAATTTGAAAGATGAGTAGCACTGCTCCTTCTGGAGCTTTCACAGAAGAGAACATCATGGGAGACAGAAATCCATGTGTCTGTGTACATATCAATGTCCCTACAATATTGAGAAATAATTGATCTGCTCACTTAAGAGTTATTCACGCACCATAGCCAGTTTTTAGTTAGAAATGTCGGATATAATTTGTTTATTTATTGATATTAAAGATGGATCTGGACTTTAAGTGGGTATATTATACAAGTCTGAATAATGTAGCTAATGTATGAAACATACAGTTGGTGAAAATATAGCATACTTGGCAGAGAAAAACATAAGATCAAAGATTTTAACAGTGGATTTTCCTGAAAGGTAGCATTTCAGGCATTAATACTTATTTTAGATGATTTTGCATTGATGCAGTTTACAAGAATAAATATTCATTTTATAACTAAAACTACTGAAGATAAACTTTTGAAAGTTTACTCTTCCTGAAAATGCTTTAGGATGCTATTGCTAGGCTGGAATTTAGAGCTCCCTTTCCCGGTATATTAAAGTTTGTGGAACACTTTTCAGACTATCTGAACAAATGTCCTTCCTTTAATTACTGATTTTATTGTTCAGAGATGGGATCCAGGCATGGATATTACATTTAATCCAGGTTGCAAAGCAATGAGCTGAAGTCACCAGTTTCTTACTGTTGCCCTTGAAAGTCACCTGGAGTCCTCTGAGAAATGCCATACCACAGCCAAATCCTGGAGCAAGTGCACCAGCACCTGGAGATCCTCAGGTAACTCTAACATGCAGCCGAAGTAGGCAATGTCTCTATCAATATTGGACAACCTTCAGAAAACTTGTATGGATTAGCACAATGAGATAAATTATCTTGTATTTCACCTCTGTTAACCCAGTTCCTATATGAAGGAAAAGTGGTTAAATGTCAGTGTTAGACATCAAGTTTTAGTAAAAGTATGTCCTATAAAATATTGGAGACTAAGTTACAATCACAATAAAATATCCATGGCTTATTTGAATGTCCTCAAAGAAAATATAATCTAAGCAGGAGAGTCTCCTGTATTTTTCTAGTATTTTTATTTATGAAATCCAATAACACTGTAGACAAAATGCAATGGGATACAAAAAAATTATTGGGGGCAATGTAGATTTTCTTTGTAATAAAGCACTAAAGATATTTCATATTTGAGGATAAAGCAAAGAATTCTATTAAATGTGAATTATGCCCTCTGAAAAGTTTTTATTTCTTTCTTTCCCCTACTAGTCTTAAACTTTATCCTAACTGGCTCAACTTCTATGCTAGATTCTTTACCCCAATCCAGTAAACAAAGAAATATTTTTCAAATCCCACTCCATTATTTCTGCTCCACCCTCAATTCTTCTTTTTTTAAACAAGTTAGCTTAATTGAATTATGACTAGCCTACTTGTCTGAGTCACACAAAAAGTTTCTAAAGCTTTTAGAATGGATGGAATATCAAAGTGTGTGTATATGCACACATGTGTGTGTACATGCATGTGTCTGTGTATATAATGCATGGCAAATCAGCTCTGAAAGTCGGAGTGACCTACCATTCACAAAATTTCATTGTCTGTGTGTTATGGGCTGGGTCAGAGGGTTCTGAGGCTGAAGTAAGACACACATAACCCATCGCTTTAACACAGAGTGCAGGTTCACTGACTCCCATCAGGGAAAAGGAACACTCAGGATGCGATGATGAAAGAGACATGCTACAGTAGATATGACATGCCCTTCAGAGCACAGTGCAGGTGCTCATTGAAATGAAGCTCAGTGCAGTTGGGAACTGGGCATCTTTTATGCATTTTTGGAGGCGGGAGTCTAGAGAATTTGATAATGTGTAATTTCAGCCTCAGGTTCAGTCCCAGTCTTAGTCTTCGAGGGTGGGAGAGGATGGCGGGACCTACGTGAGGTTCTCCCATGAGAAATGCCACGGGGGTGCAGCAAGAGGACCATTTGCAAGTAAAACAAAGTGGGCAGACCTGTTTGCTGCTGAAAGGGAATTGCTCAAATTTGCTGTTTTGGGGGAAGAAAAACAAGAGTAAATTCTGGGCTTGTTTTCTGAAGCTATAGTTTTACTTTAAAATACAATTTTTTAAAACTTTTATTTCCTAGTCTTCTTTCTACCTATTTCCTCTGTCCTACTTCACATCATGAACATTTCACCAAGCCCCACTCCTGGAACCGATCAGAGAGTGCTATCTTCAGTTATTCTAGAAAATTTGAGAAGGCGTTTGGTAGGATTGCTGAGTACTGACCTCATCCTAAGGCCATGCTTGAGTTCTTGGCCACTGTGGTCTCTTTCACAGTGGTCTGCTTCACTCTCTAGAGTCTGCTTCTTTTCCTACTTTTAGTTGGTGCAAATTGGCTCTGCAGAACTTGCTTCTTTTCTTTTCATACTTTCAATGTGAAACTTCACTAACATGAGGACTTGTGTTGACCAGTTCTTTGTTCGCGAGAGTAGGAACCTAGAAACGAATTTCAGAAGGAGATTCCAGCACACTGAAGTCTTGTAACTTGATCAGATCCTTTCCTCCACGTATTGTGCTGTTACTATTCATATGTAAATATAAGCTTCTGAGGATAGCAATCACTGTTTTGCTAGGAATTCAGATAAATTTACCTCCTGGAAGCTGCCTTCAGTGTCAGTTTCCAATGTAAACACAATGTCTCCTTTTAAATGGTCTATTAAAAAGAATGCTCTATTGAAGAGAAAGGACCATTATCACAGCCGACTTGTAAACTCTATTTTCTGGAACTTTCCATTAACTGCACAAATTGCTATTGCAGATAACAAACATATGATAAGAAAATAACAAATGCTTCCATTGTTACAGTGTCTAATATACAGTTGGGAATGGGAAACATATCTCTAGTAAGTATTCAGTGTTTACTAGCCACCGTGAGACATCAGAAAGAATGTATTACACTTTGTGGTGCTTAAATACTGGCTCAAACCCAGCCTTTTTGAGTGAATTTAACCAGATGTGAAGTTCTGGACACTTCCAGGGCTACAGCTATAAAGTTAAAATCATCATGCCTGAACTGTTCTGATAATGGTGCTCTTGAGACAGTTTCAATAAATTTATGAATGTAGATAAGATTGCATTTTGCAAACCTGAACATTTTAATTAAATTTCAAAGGACATTTAGCAACTAGGCTTCGTTTTCACCATACTAGATAACTTAGCCAGGCTCTTGTACAGTCTCTGATGAGCTATCAGAGAGCACTGATCTAGAAATACCCTTGAGGAATGAAGAAATGCCTAGTTAGCAGGCCAACTGTAAGTACTTACATCGTTATTTGTTTTTTAAAGAAAAAATGAAAAGTGCCAACCCACATGAGTAGGCTCTGTTGAGGCCCCTGGCATCCTAATTGAAGATCATGGATATGTTAAATAATCATGTTCATCTCCCTCGGTTAAATGAAAGCATTAGGTCATCTGCAACTACCGCTGAGTCACAGATGAGCTTACGGAAAGATCCCCAAAGTCTGAGTGGTGAAGTATATGAAATGGGGAAAAAATGTGTATGGTTCCTATATTCCCACATGTTGAGTTGAATCAATTTTATGTTCTATTTATGAACTAGAGCCTATTTACCTTTTTTACTTGAAAGAAACAGCATTACTTTGAGCTTCTCTAAGTTTAAATATGGGACTATTTGGACATATTCCAATCACAAAAATACTATTACAGTTTCCACAAAGAATGTTTTTTAAAATTGTAAAAGAGCAAATGTAAACATCCCAAAAGGAAAGTGAGTAATCATATTATGACAGACAGTTAAATTAGAAATTAATGGGTACCCAGGGGAGTCAGTGCAGAAAATGAGGACCCATCCTCACTGTCTGAGGTCACATCTGAACAAAGGCAAAGCTCAAGAAAAACACATGGTGGCCTGGCTCGCATGCCTCCCTGGTGGGAACAGCAATTCACGATTATATGGCTCCAAGAGCCACCTGCTCCAGTAAGTCCAGACAGTCATCAGATATCCACATGGATAACTAGAACATTTGGATTCATTGCTTCCCAAAAGGTTTTTGTTCTTCCCATTTTAGAGGCTGTAGATAAGCTAAAATTAATGATGCTAGCTGTCTACCCATGCTATGTGGCTTGCTTTTCACTTCAACTTTTATTTTGTGCCAGGGATGGAACTCAGGACCTTGTCCTTGCCAGGCAGGCACTGTGCCACCGAGCTACTTACCTAGTTTGTGCCTTGCTTTTCTCTTGGATCATTATTAGCTAAGTGGCCATATGTGAGATCTTATTGGTTGATTGTAGTTTGATCCACATTGTGGATTTAGCTCTATAAAGTATTCTTGGAGAAGTAGGTGTAGCACCCCCATTCGGATGCCTCCTGTCCCCCTCAGGAGCTTTGTTTTAGTAACCTTTTCCTACTTGTAGCCTCTGTTGTCACTTGGAATTCATTCTTCGATATTTGGGGTATACAAACACTGCACATCTGCCATCTAGCAGGTTGGGAGCTATTTTTTCCCTTCATTATGTTATCTATGCATAAGTCACATATTCAGTTTTAGGCATCCTAAATCATCAACAACCCGAACTGTCCTCTTACATTATTTTCAAACATGACTCATACTGGGAATTGAATCCAGGGCCTCCATAATGAACCAGATCCCCAGCACCCCACCCAATTTTTAGACAAGATCTCTCAGTCACCCAGACTGTGCTTGAACTTATAATCCTCCTTCTTTGGCCTTTTGGAGTGCTAAAATTACAGATGTGTGCCAGCACATCTGTCAGCGTATTCACTTTTAACATGATATTTAATTATGGAAAGAAATTAATAGTGGTGAGACTGGTGAAAGTATAACATATGATGAAGTGAAACTTTAGAAATAAGCAATTTCTCTAAATTTCTTTTGCAAAGCGCATTAAAAGTACCTCCTACTCTCCTCAACCCAGATGAACTCACAGATTATATGGTGCTAGATGCAAGAAGTTGAGGCCCAGTTTCCTTTCCACAAGAAAAGAGGCAGAGACACATGGCTAGAAGCCATATAACAAACAGTGATGTGTGTCACTCACAGTTACCCCCTCTTCTCCATTCTTTACTATAAGTAATATGGTGGGATGGATTTGAGACAAACAAGGTATCCCTGTTGCCTCAGAACCAGTTTTAAAAAAAAAATAATACTTTTCTACACAATAAATGAGCCCCTTTGATTTTGTCAGTGGGGGGACATATAAACCTGAGCAGCTGATAACAAAGTATATTTCCCAAGGCCTCTTTTGCTAATATAGTTTGGAGTATCATCTTTTAGAAATGTATCCCTACTCCCTAAATTTCAAAACTTAGTTGATACAAGAAACTCTATGACTCAGTTGAAAGACTTCCCAGACTCACCCACTTATCTGAAATCCACCCTCGGGGATTTACCAAATTAACTTAAAACTTTGGAATATTTCAGTGGCCTTCTATTTATCCTCATCACTAAACAAGTTCTGTTTGCCTGATAAACCCTGGATTATTCATCCTATATCTCAAGATAGCTTTCTTTTTCAAAGGTTATCCCCTCAGAGTAGTGTCATGCTCCTTCTTTCTAAATAATAATAATATTGTTACTCACAATAATATTTAAATTCATAATATTTCGTGTACATGTGATATAGCACATGTAGTATTTGTCTTTCTGTATCTAATTTATTTTACAAGTGTGGGTTCTTGCTTTGGCAGAAATGGAAACTAAAACTAGAACACAAATTTAGAGGAAAAAAAGCTTTAGTTGAAAATTTAGAATAAAGATAGAAAAGAACTTCAGTTTAAGAAGCTGGAGGGGGCACACTGATCAAAGGTTTAGACTGGCTTCTCTGTAAAACAGAGATCAAGTTACTCTGTGGTGGCTTGGAGTCAGTTAATCATTATTCCAGCCCTGGTATTGTAGCTCTGAATTCCTGATGGTTGAGAGATGGTTCCATCTCTAGAGAAGAATTTTCTCTGTAGGGGCCTCAGTACTGCAGGGTTCTATCTTTTCTGGAATCCAAGTTATCACCATTCTAGGACAATGGCTGGAGACTGCTAGGTATAGCTGCATGTCCCTGAAAATTTCTTATGTTGGTGTCCTCAATCTGGAAAGAAGAGGATAGCATAAAATGTAGGGCTAATCAACCCATTCTGTCCAATTACTCCATAAAAGACATTTCTTAAATGATCAATATTTCCATTGCAGAGCTGAGAAGAGGCCTATCTAAAATGTACAATAAAAAGGATACAAAATGAAGGCCAAGCTTTCTTCTACTTTCAGTTTTCTGTTGCTCATCTAAAGATCTAAGTATAGAGTCATGGTTCATAGTGAAAAGACCTTCTCAGCTCTGACTGTTCAGAAGAAAACAAGAATCATGTTATTAATAATAGCTGGTAAGGGGCCAGGATTTTGCCTATTCCCCACCCCTATGGGGGTCCTATGTCTTGACTCTGAGTTCCATCCATTTTGCAGAAAATGATAACATGTCATTTTAATACCTGGATGACATGTTATGGGTTGATTTTATATCTTAGTTGTGCATATTTTATATCTTAGTTGTAGCAATAAATATGAGCATAAAGGGTTTGATATGCTGAATTCATATGATATGCTCATTTCTCCATTATGGATCTCCTTTTTTTTTTTTTTTTTTTTGCAATACTACGGATTGAACCTAGGCCCTGTGTTTGCAAGGCAGATGTAATACCACTTGTGCTAAATCCCAGGGCTAATGCCTCTCCTTTAAATGTATATGCCCAGAAGTGGCATTTGTGTGTGCCAAAAAAAGTTGATCTGAATGTGGAATAGCAACTGCTGGAAGTTAAATATGGTAGCATGAAGTAGCATAACTGACACCGAGATATAGCTAGAGAGAACTAAATAGGTTCTAATAATCTACAGCCCAATATTTACATGGGTTTTTTTTGTTTGTTTTTGTTTTTGTTTTGTTTTGTTTTGTTGTTTAGGTTTTTTGAGACAGGGTCTCACTTTGTGGCTCAGGCTGGCCTTGAGCTCAGCCTCAAACTCACATCACAGCAATCCTCCTGCCTCTGCCTCCCGAGTGCTGGGATTACAGGCATGAGCCACCACGCCTGGCACTGTGGTATGTGGTACTGATCGCTGCTGGGCGTGAGTCTCCACACCCAGTATTGTATGTGGTTACCGGGGATCAAACCTGGGACCTGGCGCTTGCAAGACAGGCACCGGAACCACTGAGCTAACTCCCTGTCCCTACATGGTTTTTTTTAATAAGTAGAAGAGAAATCTTCAAACTACACAAAGTATGACACAGAAATTAAGCTGGTAGAAACATTAATTACTCAGATCGATCAATATATATTGAATACATGCATTGAAATATTACAATGCACTTCATAAATCTAATCCCATTATGAGGTAGCCCTTAATAAGAGGCTAAAGTAAGCTATTTTTTTGTATTACCTAGGAGCCAAGAGCAATCATTATCCAGGTTGAAATACGTAATACTTCTTCCAGTAATGCAGCAGCTCAAGCATCTGGAAGGAAAAAGTGCTTTCTGTTACAGAGCTGCTCAAGGAGGCTCGAGGAAGCTGTGGTGATTCTTTGTGTTCAGTCACAGCCTGTCCTTAGGGAGCCATGACCATCACTATGAAACCCGGATTCCTGGGAGGAAGGAGCTTGCTTACTCTGTATGCCTTGCACACTGTGGAAACTTTATCCCTCCCTATAAATGCATGAATTCGCTCATCTCCTGGTCCTCTGATGTGGACCTAACTATAGATCCTGTGCAGAAGCTTTTCTTCAATCAGGACCTAAAGCCACAATTGCCCCAAATATCAGAGGCCAGAAGAGGAAAACAGTAAATAAAAAGAATACAGATATTAATTCTCATTTTTACCCATTCCCCTACCTACCCTACAATCTCCCACCTCCTGTATACATATGCCTTTTTAAAAATCATCATATTTTTTCTTTTGCTTTGATAATTTTTTTGAGACAGCGTCCCTCTTTATAGTTCAGGGTGGCCCTGAACATACTATGTGGCCCAGGCTAGCCTCAAACTCACGGCGATCCTCCTGCCTCTGCCTCCCGAGTATTGGGATTACAGGCGTGAGCTCCCACCCCTGGTGTTGTGGTATGCAGTTACTGGGAATCGAACTCAGGACTTTGTACTTGCAAGACAGACTCCAGAATCACTGAGCTAAATCTTCAGCCCAATCAATATTTTTTCTTACCCCTCATTACTTACCCCAACCTTTTTTTTTTTTGAATATTTTCTACTTCACAACATCTATCATACATTCTAGAATTCATATCCATCTTCAGATTCTGGTACAAATTCCAAATGCTGAGTGTAACTGTGATGTGTATTTAAAATGTACCAATAAAGAATTCAGTTTAAAAAAGAACATGGATATAAGTTGAAAGCATAGGGGAAAACTAAAAACTGAAGGAAATATAAGAAACATTGTCACTGTGCTTCACTGCATGTGAGTATTTTACATGTATTATGTCATTTCACTACCAGTACACTACATGCATCATTATCCTTTATTTCATATACACATTATTATTTTTCAGTATGACAACAACCCAGGGATGTAGGTGTTTTTTACCCATGAGAAATAAAGGCAAATATTTTTTCTTCAGGTGAGAAAAGCTGATAGATTCACACTGGTCTGATAACATCTTCCTGCCTTAATCATCAGACTACATTAGAGAAAAATCAGAGCTATGTTTATCATAATATTAAAATGTCCTTTATCTTTTTTTCGCTCATTATTTCATGAGTGCTCAGTGGAATTTCCCACTGTATATTTGAAAGAGATGCTTAATTCAGTGAGCCTATTTACCTCAAACTTTCAATGCAGAATGCTACAAAATCGTAGATGAATAGATCTTTGCAAAGTACAAGACAAAAGTGAATTTTAACATGGCGTATGATCCAATATTCATCAATACAGCTTAGGATTGATCACAACTGGTTAGGAATTTAGCTCAGTGGTTCCGACGCCTGTCTTGCAAGTGCCAGGACCCAGGTTCGATCCTCGTAACTACATACAATACTGGGTGTGGAGACTCATGCTCAGCAGCAATCAGTACCACACACCACAGTGCCGGGTGTGATGGCTCACACCTGTAATCCCAGAACTCAGGAAGCAGAGGCAGGAGGATTGCTGTGATGCGAGTTGGAGGATGAGCTCAGGGCCAGCCTGAACTACAAAGCAAGACCCTGTCCCAAAAAACCTAAAAAAAAAAAAGGATTGATCACAACTAAGTTGCTAGAAACTGTCACTTGTTAAACTTTGATGTTCATCGCCCATTCAGATAATTATATTATCTGCAAGTGCTATTAAAATCTTTATTTTTCTGCTATGTATTTAAATGAGACTCAACTTTCTTTACATAATTCATCCAAAAAGCAACAACTTCACAGCAGATTGAATGAAGAAGTAAGTATAGCTATGTTCTCTAAAACTAAATATTAAAGAATGTTGTCATTCTTTTCATTACCTTTATAGAAAATAGTCATTTTCACAAAATGTTATTTTTATTGACATTATTTTAAACTTAATAATACTGAATTTGCACCCCTCCCCCGTGCCAGAGATCAAACCAAACCTCCTGCATGTTAGGCAAATACTTTCATTGCTGGCAATCTAAAATGCCTTTTAACCTTAGATATGATAAATATCAGTGAATATAATGCACACAAACAAAACATCTTTAGAACTCTTAAATAATAGTTTATTCCATATACTTTCAAAGTATGTAAGTCTTCCTAAAACAAGAAAGTTTGAAAATCCCTGGCCTACACCTTAGGTGGCTGGGTGTGCAGCACCAAAGTATAGATCATTTAACTTTCTCAACAATAGAATCTGTACTCCATTTAAATGCTTCTAAAATCTGCAGTTAGGAAAGGTGTTGAGGTCATAGAAGAGAGGGCTACTGATAGAGAGAAGCATGTGGGATTAAGTCGAAAGTGATTATATCCAGAACCCAGGTGGTGAGACCCACTTGGGAGAGTCATTAACAGTGATAAGATGAAGGAACATCTGTGTTTGGAATAATAGCTGTAGGGAGAGACAAGAGCTCAAACTTTTATATTCACAACTTCTACTTTTTCTACTAAGACACAAAAAAGTTTTCTGAGATTGTGGTTTGCACCTCGATTAGAAAACTAAAGCACTGGATAAACCATGTTAATAATAAGAGAGAAAGCTTCTCGGTAGCACATAGTCTTGTTAGCAAATGATGAAAAGTGAATTTTTTAATTCCTGATCCTTCCCATGGAGGAACTTAGTGGTTTGTTCTGCTGAGTGCTGTTCATTAAGGTTGTAATTAGCTCACATGAAGAGAAAATAATCAGGAAAAAGTTATCTTACAAAAATAAATAAAAATAACTTGGAATTCAATGAGTGAATCTCACACTAAACAGAAGTTAAAATCTTATTCTAGGAAAGTAATGAATCATAATCTTCATTTCCACTACAGATTACAAGTACTCTGTTTCTAATATAGTCTATGCCTAAAAATCATAAAACAATTTGGATGGTTCAAGATTCACACTGTACACTGTACTAAAAATCTCTCCCTGACCCTAATTCTTTGATACAAAGTTCTCTGAGACACATCTGCACCGATACTTTAAACATCTGGGGTGCACTCTACCTTGCTTATGTCTCATTCTTCTCAAGTAGTTTCATGAAAATATCAAGTAATATTTATACCAACCCAATATGCTGTTCAGTTTAATCAAAACATTTTAATGAATGCAGCTAATTGGTAGTTACTCCGGCTGAGGCCAGAGGATGGTCTTGGGGTAGCACTGTGTTCCCAAATGTGAAGAGGGCAGAAGGTACAAGGAGACACTTTGAGGAGAATTTACTCAGAAGCAGAAGACCTCAGGGCATAAAAAGCGATTGGATATTTCATTATGGGATCATTTTACTTTGAACAATCTCTTATACCCTTATAAAAGAGACTATTAGGGTTTTGTTGCTGAAATGTATGAAGTGGTTAGAGGAATTAATGGTGTAAAGTATGTTAACAGAATCTCCTGGTAGTTTAGTGAAATTTAAAACCTGCATCTCACATTCCACAACTTCTTCATGGTATAATGAGGCCAAGATGAAACTTTATTCAAGTGATGCAGCAGAAAGTCACTATGGTTTCTTGTATAGATGGCCATTTGAAAGTTTCAGCAATACTTGCCAAGAAGAGTAAAATACTGTCTTGGATTGTCTTGGTGACTATAAATATTTATGGGTTCCTGGTTTTGAGTATTGTGTTGCTCTAATACTTTGGATCACCTACCAATTTATTGTATAGTTGGAACACTGATTTCTTATTTAAACTTGAAAGTGTTCTTTTTTCAATTTTTAGAAGGTATTTTTCTCATACCACGGCAAATGACATATTTATACTGAGTCTATAGAAATGAATGACAAGCTGTAAGTCAACATTAACTCTTATAATCACTTCAGGAATAACTCTAGATTGAGTTTAAACCTAGGAAAAATTGGTTTCTGCTCAATGTAAATACCATATATTTTGAGAAATATGTTTTATTTAAGCTGATACTGAATTTGAACCACAACTGTAGTTATATCTTTCTTTTAAAACTTTGATTTAAAGCTAAATGAAATTTATATTCAAAATAATGTAAACATACTCCACAGGCTTCAGAATATTTGAGTATAGTTACAAATCACATAGTTTTAGAAAACTTTAGTCACATTGTTTTATATAACTGGATTTCAAGTTGTTATGATTCTTTATATTAACACAGTACATGTATAGTTTACGATCCACTTTCACCCGTTACAAAACTAACTGGTAAACAATGCCACCATTCAGAATTCTGTGGTTCTCACTGTCTGGAGACTGGTAATGCAAACTTATACATGTTAATGGCCCATGGACTGCAACTGCCCTTACTACTAAGCTGTGGGGATTTTAAAAACTTGACGCTTTCATGTTACTCCTTTATGAGAAATTTTTGAAAAGATTCACCTTACTTTCAAACTTTAAGAGTTTATATTATAGAAATTTTAAATTTAAATTATACTAAGAACAACTTTATCAAGTTTACCTTTAATTTAAAATATGTTCCTGCTAATTTTTATGTGCATAAAGTTTAATTATTTGTATTGCATTTATAAAATCTTGTGCTTTCAAGAAGCCTAAGGGTTTTTTTTTAATAATACATGTTTCATGTTACTTTATTATCTGTGACTCTCCTTGGTATTATGTAAGCAGATTATGTTATGTATACATAGACATGTTTTATGCTATGAAATACTTTTTAGAGAGGTATTTTTTGTAAATTGCAATAAATGCAGGATGCATTTCTTATTTAAAAATTAAGGCACTGGTACTTGAACATTGAATGTGAAACTTCAATTGAAACCACATGGCACTTGGCAATATTTTATTTCCAAAGTTGGATGCTTCTCTACATTTTACTCAATAGGCTTTTATATAGCACTCATAAAATTGATTCACGATATTTATAGATCCATTTAAATTCTCCCCAATGATGATAATGAACACCTCAAGTAAGTTACAGACTTATACTTTCACAACCAAGTAACTGTTTCTAAGTATTTTAGATAATGTTTTTACTGGTCCAGTTTAGGGCTTCTAAGTCAGCTCTCTTGCATTTCCAATCCTGACTATAGGTCAAAACTTCTTGCTGGCAGGGGAAATGAAGACAACTATTGGAAAATAATTATTTCTTGACTGTTTTCTAGCAGGGTGAAAACAAACAAATGTGAAATGCAATTAAAACTTTTCAATTAGAAACTGGAATTCAAAGTTACATCAGGAGACTCAGTATTATTTTTATTAATAATATACAGTGAGCAAAATAGGTATATTATAACTTCTGAACCCTGGGAAGAAATAACAAGCAATGAATTGGGTTTTTGTGACAGAAAAGAGTGGAGTAGAATGTACCCACTCATTCATCAGGCAGACATGTGCCTGCAGTATAAAGGCTCTTTGCCAAGGCTTTGGGGGGCACAAACGTGGTGCAGATATGTCACTGCCTCAAATGAAAATACAACCCTGTGAGGAACTACAAACAGTCTGAGACAACAACCGCCACTCAGGGATGAAGACGATGCACCAGGAAAAAAAACAGATGAAGGGAGTATCTGTAGCTGGAGCGATCAGTGAACACTTTCAGTAATACAGTTCACTGCTTCCTTTTTCTTATTCAATGTTATCAACAGCACCAAATTATTTCTTAGTGACTAAGTTCATCTTGTTACAGTTTTAAAAGAATATATGTTGACTTCTTAGGTTTTATATATAGGTTTCAGAAAGCTAAAACCTAACTAACTGCAAGTAGGCATTCCAATGAGAGCCAGAAATTCTTGATAAACACAAATCTATACATGTTGGAGATTTAGCTTAGGAGTACCTGGAAGACAAAAAATCCTAAGTTTGATCTCTAGTTCCAAAAAAAAAAAAAAAAAAAAAAGAAGTCTATCGCAAGGTAAAACAACAAAATACTTTGAAATGTGAGTTAAATGACAGGGCTACATACAAAAAATGTGATCGAAAGTCCATGCAGGAGGCTGTGCAGGCCTCAGATCCCCTGTCCCACTGGCCTGGCCAGAAGCTCTGTTATGGTGTATGTCTGCATGTCCCCCCGCAAAGCCTCCTGCTTGCACGGGTGGCACATTTGGGAAAGTGACTGCACTGCTGGGACCCAACAGCTGTGCTGTTAGGAGGTAGTGTCATGGGTGGTGTGACCTTGTAGGATGTGTCTCCCTCGCTGTGTCCTCCCCTGCTCTCTGCTTCCCAATTGCTGTGAAGTGAGCAGCTTTTCTTACACCATGTCTTTATGCCATACCAGTCTGTATTTGAGCTAGCCACACATAGACTGTAAGAGTGAGCCAAAATACACCTCTCTTTCTCTACACTGTGAGTGCCAGGGATTGTGGCCTAGCCATGGAAAGTTACCAAAACCTTTTCCTTCCATTAAACCCATCCCCCAGTAACACAAAGGTTCATTCCTTATATAATATGGACATGCGCTCAGGGACTCACACAGAAATCAGTGTGAGGCAGCACACCTAAACATGACAGTTCAATGAATATGTACACAGTGAAGACTAAGACTGATGTGTCTTCTACCTTCTCCAGGAGCCAGAATATAACAGCCAGCCTAAAAAGCCACAACTTGCCTATACTTAGGAGATTGAAAGTTTGTACTACAGAGGAATTAGAATAGGAAGAAAGACACTGGCATCTAAAACCTTTCCCAGACAAAATATTTGGTATCCTCATCTCATCCCTTTACTTGGGTCCGTGGGTTGACAAATGTCCTATGCACATAGAGAACTCTGTGATCCGAACACTACATTCACATAGGGACAAAAATTTAATGTAAGTCTCCACAGAAATGTTGTCATCAAAACAAAGGGACTGGAATAAACAGCACACGTATGACATAGATGAAAACTACAAAAAAAAGTATTTATAAAATAAAAGTGTTAATTACAGATAAATGTTCAGAAAATAAGAGCTCCTAAAATTTAAATGAAGACAACACAATTTTTGAAAGTGGTACATTGTTGGAACCAAGTCCCACCAAAACAATCTTCCAGGACATAACATGATCTTAAAGTCCAACCAAGAGCTTTATTATTCAGCGGAGGGCCATCCTCCCATGTGGAAGAAGGCAAAATGGTAACTGCAGCACAATATTTAAAAGCAAAATGTGCTAACCCCCATCTGTTACCAGGTAGTTTCTGTGCAGGAGCAATTTGATCATTCTATTGTTAAATTGCAGAAGCGAGTCGTTACAGAAGCCAATAGAAATGATGAGATCATTGGTTACTATAGAACAGTACATTCTAAAAACATACAATCTGCGATTGCATGCATCAGTTGGATGGACAGTTCCCAAGAAGACAAGTGCTGGGTTCACAAGGAAGTTACAGGATACAAAGTGGAGAGTTTTAACAGAATGTTTTTATGTCAAGTTGGGTCTCACACATAAATTTTAAAAATATTTTTTGGAAACTAGAATATAAATGCATAGAAATGAAAAATAGAAAAAGAGATCATAATGAAATGAGAAGATTAGTGTAGGAAAGGAAATAGATTGGAAAGATTTTCAAAGAAATGTCATTGAATATGTAGAGCAAAATATGACAAGTGACTTACCTCAGAAAAGCATCACTGTGTCTGTGAGTTTTACATGATCACTATGAACAATAAATTATTTAGAGTGGGAAAAGAGAGAGAGGGAGAGTAAGAAAAAGTTCTAAATGTAATATTGATTAAAAGTCACTGCAAAAATGTGGCTGTCAATACAAAATTCTAGAGAAAAATGACATCTAAAATTCTATGTGATAAAGTGACATTTAAAATATTAGAGTGGACTGAGGAGAGCTTCGGCCGTACAAAGTTTCAAAACCCTTTTCATGTACCTTTTTACAGGAGGTTAATGAAAGGCATAGTCCATTGAAGCAATGCAATAAGCCAAGGGGCTAAGAATCTAATACAGCAGTGAGGTTAAGGCAACCTAATAAGACCTAAACTGTCTGTAAGTATCCTGTGTGTCTGGTGAATAGGTGGACAGAATAAAGAGAGTTATCTTTTTAGAAAAAGGAAGAAAAAAATACAAGAAAAAGAAGTTGCCTGAGGTGATCAACACTGATCAGCTTTACAGTTCATCCCTGCTGGTGAATAAAGGTGTAGTAATGGCATACAGAAACTAAGCAGCAGCCCTGTATGGTAACCTGCTGGTAATCCCAGCACTAATGAAGCAGAAACAAAGATTAAGGGCTCAAGGCCAGCTCCTATATAGGGAGTTCTGGATCAAATTACACTATAATAAAGAATTTAATGATAATTTATTGAACACTGTGCAAATAAGTATTTGAAATTATTAACTCTAAGAAAAGCAAGAAGCATACAAGAAAGAAAATTAAATCATAACAAATTATTTAGGTTAACAATTAACATTATTTTCTCAGGCATAATCATACAAATCCTGGATATTAATCTAAACAACATTGTGTCAAACACTGAGATGACTAAGATAGATATTGTGACATTGTGTGTGTGTGTGTATGTGTGTTATAAGAGCAGTGGATCCTCCTCAATAGGTAGTCAACAACTCAACCATGAACTTGATTACCAGTCATTCCTACATTTTTCCAATGTAACCTAAATGGTCTGTAAGTATCCAGAATAAACACTTTCATGATTCTCAGAAGACTGACTCCAGGAAAAGCTCTGAATAAGCTAAATGGGTTAAAAGGGCCTTCCCTCTGCTGGGACCAGTTTAGAAATGTTCATGTAACCTAGTTCTGCCCACAATAAAAAGGCACTTTCTGGGCAAAGACAGAAATAAAAGCAGTTTCCATTCTTTTCTATACGTTCCTTTTCACATAATGTCCAAGAAAGCCACCAACGTGTTAGTATAAGTCCATGAAACATGGGTTTGTTTTTAGGTGATTGAAATAGGAAAATTATTTCCTTGGATTTTATTATACTTTAAAAAAACAGATATTCATGTTTAACATGGACCAAAGAAAAGACACAAAAGAACAAGTTCAATGACTTAGCATTTATGTATATACCAATTTCTAATAATCTTATAAAAAGAAATGAGAGTATTTATCTTCAATATTAATTTAGATATACTATCAAGAAGCTCAATGTGATTTAATATATTACTTAGCACAGTGATTTTCTTGTGCAAGAGATTTGTCTAATTCATTTTAGGACCCTGCAAGTGTCTAAAACATAGTGGCCACACATTAACTCTGCTGCCCAAACAATCATGGATAGTATGAAGAGAAAAAGAGATTTTGCAGTTCTGTGGTTGATTCTTGGGCAGCCTTGATGCGAGAAAATTAGTCACAACTAGTGTTTGTTTTAAGTTAGCCAGCAATGAATCATAACTGAAAAACTGAGTAATTTAAAGAAATCATGAAAATAGTCAATTACATTGTATTTCTAACATACAGAGATTTAAAATTTTTTTTTTTTTTTTTTAGGTTTTTGGAGACAGGGTCTCGCTTTGTGGTTCAGGCTGGCCCTCAGCTCAGCCTCAAACTCACATCACAATCCTCCTGCCTCTGCCTCCCGAGTGCTGGGATTACAGGCGTGAGCCACCACGCCCAGCACTGTGGATGTGGTACTGGTTGCTGCTGGGTGTGGGTCTCCACACCCAGTATTGTTATGTGGTTACCGGGGAATTGAACCCAGGTCCTTGCGCTTGTGAGACAGGCGCCGGAACCACTGAGCTAACTCCCCAGCCCGAGATTTAAAATTTTTAAGGAAAAAAAATTTTTGTTTAAAAACTTGTTCTTTACATAATTATCTGCCTTTTATAACCTATACATAGAACTATTCTTTCTTTCTTTCTTTCTTTCCTTCCTTCCTTTGGAATAAAATTTGTGTTAATTTTCTCTAAATTGTGATTTGTAAGACTCAAATTAATGGCTGAAAAAATAAAATGCCCCCCCTTACAGTAACAGTGCAATGGTAATTATGCAAAACACTGTGATAAAGTCAAAGATAAAGGGTAGTCTTCAAATATCTACTTTATGATGCCAGTCTGGTGTGATGAAAATGTCGGAGAGCTTTACAAAAAATGATGCTTCCAGGGAGGTCACTGAGCATTTTCCATTTCCCATAATGTGATTAAAAGTGCTGCATGATCATTATGGTAGACTTCAAAAAGTCTGAAATTACCCTGTCCATTGTGATCTGTCCCTATAATACAGAAAATTATACCTGACAAAAATGCATGCCTTTGGGAAGCCTGTAATGTAAAACACTCTGAAGAAAACAATGCAAAGGTCAGAGATGGTGCCTATGAACTGGGCAAAGAAAGACACAGCCTGTGGGCCAATGTCATGCTCTTCTGTACTGGAAAATGTTTAATTAAATACATTCCCTTTCTTTCAGTTCTACTGCAAAAATATTTCTATATGCCATGAAATGTGTTACAGTTAAAATGTAATATGTTCCTCCAAAATTCATGTATTGAGGGCTGGAGAGCAGTGTTCAGAGGGGAGACTTTCAGAAGGTGATTAGATCATGGGGCAACTGCCCTCATAAATTGAGTGGTCCATTAATACACTCATAGCTGCATGTCCTGGTAGGGTGTGGGGACCATTTGGAGGAAGTCATCAAATGTATAAACTGAAAGGTACTATTTTTGTCCCCTACTCCCTCTTCTCCTTCTGGTTCTCCTGACATCTTTTTTTCATGGTCACCATAAGGTAAGCACCCTTACTCCATCATGCTCCTTAGCCAGGATGATTCTGCATTGGAGTGAGCTGACTATGAACTCAAACCTTTGAAACTGTGAGGCAAAATAAACATTTTCTCTTTTAATATATATATATATGTCAGGTATTTTTCCCAGCAGCAAAACCATGAAAAATACAAAAAGCATACTTCAGATTTTAGGAATGACAAATTAAGGACAGTGTTAGTACTTTTATGGCATATAACTCTATAAACACACTTTCCAAAGACCAAAAACTTCATCGTTTTATATTATGTTATCCCTTTTGTTATTAACATAATATTTTAGTTATTGTCTTAGTCACTTTCTTATCCCCTGAATACAATACTTGACACCCAAAACTTGAAATGCTGAGAAGTCTATTTTGGTTTATGTTTTCATTCCATGGCTTGTCTAGTTCCAAGGCAGAAAGACGATGGCAGAGCAGCCAGGTGGAGAAAACCTGCTCACCAAATGGCAGCCGGAAATTACAGAGAGAGATGAGGAAGCTGACAGAGACCCTTCCAGGATTAATCCAAGCATAAGTTCAGCCATAAATGTGGTAGAGGTTGAGGCCCAGTGGTCTCTGCAAAGGTGTGTCTTGATTCTGCTGTGCCTCTCCTTTCTCTCAGCATCCAGAAGTGGGCAGCTCTCTCCGGCTGGGCCTCTCTGCCATGCTGCCACACCATTGCTTAACATAGACTGAAGACTCAAGCCAAAGTAAAGCTCTCGTCCTTTACATTGCATATGTCAGGTATTGTGTTCCAGTGACAAGAAGGTGACTGAGGCAGTCGTTCACATTTATTTTTATTGCACAAAGCATCTATGTCTGTTCTCAGGTGGCATTTCTTTTCAAGTCAGTACCTTAAGAGATTTCACCAAGGGGCATTACAATACAGTTGCTTATTTCAAAGTATTTTGGCTGAACAAAACTGTTGTAATCACTTCAGGTCTGCTACAAGCACGTCTGCCAGAGTAAGTACATCTAGAGCCCTCAGCCCATCAGCCACGGGTGAGGGCATATGAGGAGGTGCCTGACAGCAGGGGGAGTTACAGTGCAGACACAAGGCCTCTAGGGCATGTGGAAATTCAGTGAAGCTTTAGATCTCCAGTCTTTGGAAACTGACATGAAGGGAAGGAGAGATCCCAGCATGAGAATTTAGACATCAGGGGCCAAATAGTGACTAAGAAACTTGACCTAAGGTGAAAGAAAGCACTTACTTTCAGAGAATAAAGAAACAATACCATTACTGAAAACTGAATATACCATATAATTGGAGCTGACACAAGAATGACGTCAGGAATTATGAGCCAAAGAAGCCTTCTATCCTCAATTCTTATGGAAAACCTTAGCTGTAGAGTCAAACAAAGTCAAAAGGGGTTTACTCTTTATGGGATTTTATAGATTGTTAAAAAGATTGTGAGTTACAAACAAAAAAAATGAGTACTTATTTAGGATAATAAAAGAAAATGTGACAGTTTTCTGCATCTGTGACCTCAGGCCTTTTCTTTCTAACATCCCTATAAATGTTTTTGAGGCCGATGTGACGGTGCATAGCTATAATCCCAGCACTTGGAAGGCTAAAGCAGGAGGATCTCTGTAAGACTGAGATCAGCTTAGGCTACATAGTGACTTCAAGGCCTGTCTCAAGTACACAGTGAGACCCTCTCAAAAAAACAAACAAATAAAAAATGGGCACCAGGGACTTATCTCAGTGGCACAGTGCCTAACAGTGATCCAGAATATGATCATAGGAAACAAACAAAAAAGGCTTTGACAAATGCTTTTATCACAAACTACACCATTGTTAAGCATTAATTAGGTGAGTAGGGGCCTAGTTTTTATATTATTTTAATCTTTAGTAAGATTTGTAGAAATGTTACGAGTTGCAAATATAAAACCAAGTAAGGAAGAGAATGTTTACGTTAATAAAAGAAAACTTCAGACTTTATTGTATCCCTAGAGTTTAGGTCCTTTTTTTTCCAGTATCACTGCAGGCACTGAGGCAGTAATGCCTCTGGATTGCAGCCCAGTCTTGACCTAGAGTACTGTATTTTAGGTGCTTCTCACATTCATAAGCTTTCATTGACAGATTAGTTCACACACTTGAGGGCAAATACATCTGTGGGCAGTGCAGAAACAAGAGAATGAGAAGTTATAGAGCAGGAAGCCAAAAAGTAGTCATCAGAAACCCCTGCTGAACAAGAAGAAGATGACAGAATATTGTGGTGTATCATAATTAATGTCATTCTGGTGTAACTTTTGTCAACAAATCTGCTGTAGCATAGCACTTTAGAAAAGCATACTTAGAAGACTGAATGCAGACACCACAAGTGTCTGCTGCCGACCATGTAGGGTGACTCATGGACTAGACAGCTCTGTCCCAGTCATTTCGAGTAGTCATTAAACATCTGTTAGAAACATCTTCGGAACACTTATGCATTCCCTGGCTGTCTCCGTCATCCTGGCTTCCTCTTTTTATTTGAACTTGGCTGAGTTTAGTTTTACATCTGACATCATTTTCCTAGGTATAAGGATTTCATAAATAATACCATGTAGGGAGGATTCCCTATAAGCATGCTAAGACAACTAAAAATAATCAAGGTTAGAAAGAAAAGTTATTTATTCTGGAAGTGTTTAATGAGAACCAGAGTATTTTAAAAGTATGTTTATTTTTCCCAAAGTCAAAGAAGAAACTAGAGGAGTAAAACTTCATGCCCTGATATATAACTGGCTTCACTGCTAAACAAAGAGACTGTGCTTATCATATATTAAGCAGTTTCTGTCATGTTCTACATGATATTCAACCTTGAAAAAAGTCACCTTGTAAACTACCCCTTCAAATAATGACTTAAAGAATTTGAAAACTACTGGAGATCATGGAGTGGTCACACTTCTTACATATACAGGGCGCCTTCCACTTTGTAGCAACTCAATCAACCTAAAATTAGAAAGGCCACACCCTGACATCTGCAGGAGAGGGCAGATTTAGACCATGGGCTCAAGTCCTAGCATGAAAATTTGCTTCTCTGTGTCCTTGTCTTCTCTTCCGGTTATTTCACTGCAGTTTTTGCTCCTTGTTAGTTGTTACCCTAAAATGTAGCCCTAATGTTAAGTTCAGTGACCTTCTCTCAGGCCTCCCTCTATTTCTTAAGGAGATACTTTTCTTAACTCTCTGACCTTCTCAGTCTTCATTGTAGACTTCTTTTTTCTTTTCTCCTCAAAAGGATTTGGTTTGAGTTTTAGTTCTTGGCTTTCTGGTTGCTTCTCCTGCTCATGTATTTCATTTAACTTTCCCCTCCGTGTCCACTCCCAGGGTTAATATGTGTTTCCAAAGGATTACTTCGCATTCACTTAACAGATATTCATTGAATAAACATTTCCTGATTTTTTTTCTTACAGCCACATTCAAAGCATTAATTTATTTTGGCTGCATAATAGAGCTTATCTAGAAGCCTATTTTGGTTGACTGCTACTAATCTGGTTAAAGCTATCATCTTTCCTAAATCACAGCACTGGCCACAAATTATTCTCCAAGCTTTGTTTCTTATTGTCTCCAGGCCTGTCTTCTTAGTCTAATCTAGAACCGGGTCTAAGATGCTTTTTAAACCCTACTTCAAATAGTGTAAACTTAAAATTGTTAAGAGTCCTCCCCTACAAAAGGGCCCCTAAACTGTGCCAGATCCAAAATGGCTTCCTTTCCCTCACACACCAGAGGGCAGCCTATCAGCAAACTCCCTAACCTGCCACCCTGAGCAAGCCAATCTTGATCTGCCATAATGCTCTCCCTATCTGCAAACCCCATAAAAACCTCACTCCACTTCCCAGCGCCCTCTCTCACCACTGTTCTCTCTTGCCATTGTTTGAGGCATCCCAGCAGGCACCTCCATTAAGGCCCTGTGACGACTGACTGTCCTATTTTGGCTCATTTTTCTTTCAAAAACCATTCCAATAATTGTTCAATTCATTCAGAACAAAGGTCAAAGTTAGGCTATACACTTTTCCTTGGTCTGCTCACATATTTACCTCTGCCTTTTTAGCCATCTTTTGGGTTCCATTTTGTACTTTTTGCCCAGTCACCGAGCCCTCAGTGGCCTCTGGCCTCTTCACAGTACTCCAGATATGTTCTTGGTTTAGGGTCTCTGTGTTTCTGCTTTCTCTTACTTGGAGCACAGTCTCCTTGCAGCATCTGCATCTCTCTCTTGCCACTTTCAGGTCTTTTAAGTGTGATCTTGTTAGTGCAGTTCTCCTAGAACACCTGATTTAAGGCTTCGAAGAACCCTGGCCTTCTTGGTACTTTCCATTTACCTTTCTTCATTTATTTTCCTGTTATCTCTCATTACCGTTGCATGTTAAATATCTCTTCCTTCCCTTGTGAGTAAAAACTCCACAAAAGAGGTTTTTAAACTGTTAATTAAAAACTTCTTACTAAAACAAAACAAAACCACTCCCGATTGTCTGTAGGAAAGGCCTGCATAAGGATTTAGAGATCGTGAGATAGGGCCACCTACTCTGACTCAGGTAAAGAAGGCAATTCAGTCAGCCATCTCAGAGCATGTGGAACTTATACAAGACAGACATTGGGAAGGGAGGAGAGATCTGTAACCCCTTTTTATCTAGAGTAATACCATGAATAAAGGCATGGTGGCTTAGCAGATGCTACCTAAAATCCTCTTATTTCTCCTCAGAACTCTTTTAGCATTTTGGAGCATGCCAATTTGACTTCTCAACATCAGAATCTACATCATTAGTGGAGGGTTGCTAAATTATTTTGAGCACAGCAGACTAGGAATGCCCAGAAATTAACTAGTTTCCTTCAGCCCTCAATTCAGTGATTGATGGGTGATGGGAATATGTTTACCTTAGTTCTGTTTCCTGGCCAGTGAATTTATGATAGGCAAGTTGTACATCAATCCTAACCCACTGTGTTAAGAGGTATAAATGTCCCGTTTGTTAAAGAGGCTCTCCTTCCTACAACTGGCTCTCTTCCCTTTTATGTCACTTCACACTCACCTACCTTATTTTACAGAACTCACAAACTGCTGTTCACTGAATCTTGGTTCAGAGTCGGCCTTTGTTGGAACACAAACGAAAACAAAGAGTCCTTTGTAAACTCTAGAGAATAAAAATGACCAAATATTTGTCCTGCTTTGGGAGATGATATAGTAAACTGTATTGGTTGGGTATAACATATGAGTTAGTTTGACACTGAAAAATTTTGAATTCTAGGGTCGGGGATTTAGCTCAGTGGTTCTGGCTCCTGCCTTGCAAATGCCAGGGCCTGGGATTGATCCCTGGTAACCATATACCGTACTGGGTGTGGAGACGCGCCCCGCAGCAATCAGTACCACATACCACAACAGTGTGGGCATGGTGGCTCACGCCTGTAATCCCAGCACTCGGGAGGCAGAGGCAGGAGGATTGCTGTGATGTGAGTTGGAGGCTGAGCTTGGGGCTAGCCTGAACCACAAAGTGAGACCCTGTCTCAAAAAAATGTTTTTTTTTGAATTCTAAGTTAAGTAATTCAGATTATTTTCAAAACCCTTATAAAATCTTTGAAGTTGGCAGTTGAAGTAATCAAAAAGCTATCTGAGAATCATGATCTCAGTAGTATTATGCGGTACTACGGTGTTGGGGCCGGGAAGGTCTACATAGAGTGGCCAGTTAGAAAATTGCTTAAGAAGCACCATTAGGTTACATTAAGGAACATGTTACTTGTGAGCAAACAGTGAAAAAGAACATAAGGAGACAAAATGTGAAGGGAAAACAATGACGACATTCGGAAGCCAGCTCTGTGAGCTGGCAGGTATGAGGGCAGAAGAAAAGTGTTTTTTTTTTTTTTTTAAGTGCCTAAAGCCAAACGTAGAAATTACAAAGGAGTAGTATCACTAACAGATGATGAAACTGGGAGCGGGAACTAGACGTGATGAGTTGAAGATCTGGCGCATTTCAGCCAGTGGAACGTCTAAAGGGAAACGGACAGCAGACGGCTGGAAATGTAAGGCAAGAAATATTTGGTTTCAGGATCAGTATACTCTCAGACTGCAATTGAAGTGTCTGGGTATTTTGAAAATCCCAAAGAAACACTCTACAGACACTCCTACCCTCATGACTCAAAAGAAAAGGGCTAGCATAGTAACCTGCAATTATTGGTGCACTATAGTTTGAGCCCACATGTGTGTAGGCTCAGAGGCCAGAAAGGGGACCGGAGAGTAGAAATCCATGCAAGTTCTTGAATACTCAAGAAGCAAGAAGTCAGGATTGAGGAGTTTGCTGGAGCCAGGTTTGGGATTCTGCTGGAACAGCCATGGTTATCAAACTACTATAACTTTGAGGAGTGATGTTCTTTGCTTTTCGCCAAGTTTTAAGGAGCAGC
>PVIR01009699.1:0-46908 GCA_004026965.1 Petromus typicus | reverse complement strand
CTTTTATAGAAGAACCAAAATATAAATCATTTAAATAGCAAAATAAAAGATAAGTCACAGGAAACAAAGAGGTGGACTTTGTGGAGATAAGAAAGGATTAGGGGATGGGGTGCTGAAGAGAGGAAGGGAAAGTAAAAGTGATAAGAGGTGATGTGCTGTGTCATTTCCTCAAGCTGAATGTCATTGTTATGTATTGATCTACTAATACAAAAGAAACTGAGCCCTGGTTTCAATTTCGCTTTTTTGTTTTAATCACCTGTCTCAGTTCTCCGTAGACATTTTTAACAGGTTCAGAACTTGGAAGAGGAAGCAGGTAATACTTTATCCACTATTATCAGAAAATTGTAACAAATCCTTCTTGTGAAGGAAGAAAAAGCGGTGTAAAATAAGACTGAAATGAAGCAAAATAAAAATATTCTTAAAAATAGGTATAACAAAAATAGCCCTCACAAGTCCAGTGCCGTGGCGCACGCCAGTAATCCCAGCTACGCAGGAAGCGGAAGCAGAGGAGTGGCAGAATCGAGGCCACTGAGGTCCTGCCGCAAAATGAAATAGGAAGAGATGGGACACAGCTTGGTGGTGGAGTTAATGTTAGCATATAAGGCCCTGAGCTCAATCCTCACTCGTACAAACGAAACAAAACAAAACATTGACAACTATTTTTGGTACCATTCCTGACAGTGTTTTGAGGAATAAATTGGTTATATGCTAAAGTCTAGAATTTTTTGTGGTATTGGAGATTGAACTCGCAACCTAGCGTTTGCAAGGCAGGCACGGTGTCACTAAGCTACATCCCCAGCTAGTGTAGAATATTGATGTCTTTCCTCTTTATTATGTTACCTATATTTGTAGATTTAAAAATTAGGACTAGGAGGGCCGAGGGTGTAGCTCAGGGGCAGAGCACTTGCCTGGCAAGCACAAGGCCCTGAGATCAATTTCTGGTATGAGTAAATTAAATAGGCAAATAAGTAAGTAAGTAATTGGCCCTTTATAAGCATAATTACAGATACAGTTCCTAATCTTGGAGGAAACTTGTCATGGACAGAAGAGAATTAACAAGCGATTTCATAGTCAATCCCCAAAAGAGAAAAAACCATCATGTATTTTACCATTTTTGTATAATTTAGTACATTGTTTCTCCAGCAAGGAGCTGAGGAGTCACGACCCTGGAAATCTAATTAGGAATAAGGAAAGCCAGTCCTAACCAACCCAGGGGCTCAGGGAGGGAGCCCCAAGGGGGTGGATGTGGCTTCTCCACACATGACAATGACTATACTCACTTCACAGGTTTCTTAGGAAATATAAATCAGATGACGAGTAAATGCTGAGAGTCAGGCACCAGGAGCAACATATTATCTTGGCTTCAGACAGCCCCACCTTTCTATGTTTTACCGTACAGAAAAAGCAAAGTGCTGTATTACAATATGGTTTCTTCCCTCTCAGTCGGATTACAATCAATACACGCTAAGGCTAAGCTAAATTTATTTCTGAAGAGCTTGGTGACTGCTTAGAACTGGTCCGCTGCCCGCCCCATGTGAATGTTCATTATATAGCACACTGATTAAAGGGAATTTAGGGCTGGAGATTTAGCTCAGTGGTTTTGGCCTCTCCAGGTGAGTTCAATCCCTGGTACCGCATACCACAGTCCTGGGCATGGTGGCTCAGTCCTGTAATCCCAGCACTTGAGAGGCAGAGTCAGGAGGATTGCAGTGAATTCGAGGCTAGCCTGGGCTACAGAGTGAGTTCAGGGCTAGCCTGAACTACAAAGTGAGACTTTAAAAAATAAATTTAAAAAAAAAAAGGCTGGGGATTTAGCTCAGTGGTTCTGGCGCCTGCCTTGCAAGTGCAAGGTCCTGTGTTTGGTCCCAGTGACCCCATACAATGATGCTGGGCAAGGGGACTCACACCAACCAGCAATCAGCACCACAAACCCTAGTGCTGGGCAAGGTGGCTCATGCCTGTAATCCCAGCACTTGGAAGGCAGAGGCAGGAGGATTGCCAAAGATTGCTGTGAGTTTGAGGTTTGCCTGAGAGAGCCCAGGACCAACCTGAACTATAAATCAAGACCCTGTCTCAAAAAAAAAAAAAAAAAAAGGAAATCTAAATTAGTTTCATAATATTTTAATTCTGTCCCATAATTTGAGATAAATTGATATACCTTATATACCTTCTATCGTAAGTTAAAAAAATAATTTTTGTTCTTCAGTATTATTCTACCGTGAGTTATATCAGTCTGGCAGCATAGAAATGTGAGTTACTAACTTAGAACTAATTTAGAATAGCCCTGAGCAAATCATACATCTTTCATGTGACTCTATAATGATTTAAAAAACCAACAAGAGTTCACACAATTTATAGCATTCTTTGGCATGTGTGTACATATGTGTGTGCTTGTGTATGTGTACATGTGTGTTTGTGTGCGTGTATGTGTCACTGGGTATTGAACCCAAGGCCTTACACTGAGATATATCCCCTATTCTTTTTTATTTTGTCACAGCATCTCACCAAGTTGCTAAATTGCTTAGGCTGGGTTTTAACTTGTGACCCTCTTGCCTTAGCCTCTCACCATGCTGGGGCTTATGCATCATCCTTAACCTTTATCTTCAGTGGTCAGAGACTCAGAAATAATTTTAGGTAAAATGATAGCATATCCACTATGCCCACCTGAATACTTGTCTCCCTTTTACCACTCTGCCACTGGTGCAGAACAAATTTGTCTGTCTTGGAAATTCCTCTTTCTGAGTCCTGGTTAGAAAGCAAGTATAGTGGGCTGGGGATTTAGTTCAATGGCCCTGTGCCTGCCTTGCAAGCACAAGGTCCCAACTTTGATTCCTGATACCAGAAGAAGAAAGAAAGCAACAGGAAAATTGTATGAGAAGCCACGTAAAAAACAATCATGACCTATACATGAGGGCTTTTATTCACCAGGTTAGATCTCACCACAGAGATAATGGGTCTGAAGAAAAATGAAGGATAACAGTGACAAAGCAGCCATGGACAAAGGCTTCGGCACACTTCCTGGAAGAAGTGGGCACTAAGAGTTGGGGAGTTAGCTCAGTGGCACCACCATCTGCTTCACAAGTGCAAGTTCATGAGTTCGATCCCCAGTACCACAGGGTCTGGAGTTTGATCCCTGGTACCAAAAACTAAAAAAAAAAAAGGAGTGTGTTCTCATAACCTGGAGTCATCATAATATAAAAGTTGGCAAAAGGTCTATGGATCAGAATTTACAAACTTCTGTTACATAACAAATCATCCCAAAACGTAGCACTATAAAATCTCCCATATTTATTATTTTGCATATATCTTTGGGTTAAATGGATGACTTTAAATCACCAATTTTATGTTGAGGAGACAGAGCTGAATGAGCGTCAAAAGCATTTTCTAGCATCTGTTCTTGTCTTCATATGGCTAAGTCTCTCTTCCTCCCAACAGAATCAATGGAAGACAACTCTCAAATTCCATCCTGTTATGGCATGGAGGTCAAAATTCTGGACCTTTGATTCACTGTGGTCTTACCAGGTTCAAATGAGATCACTCTTGATTCCACTACACGAGGTACTTGCCCTCCATTCCCCGACCCCACCCCCCACCCAGTAAACAATGATGGAAGTGGGACTATAATCAATGCTGAGCACTCGTCTTGTGAAAAGGTGATCAATACGCACATTGTGAAAGGGGAGAGATGGGAAATGCACAATAATTGCTGGTCTAGGGCAACTTTGGATATTTTGGATGTTAGATAGATGTTTTGAGGCTCTCTTAACCTCGATGTGGGAAATTTTCCTTGATTAGGTCCTGAGTTGGTGCTTTTTTTTTAGACAAGGTCTTGCTTTGTGGTTCAGGCTGGCCCTGAGCTCAGCCTCAAACTCACATCACAGCAATCCTCCTGCCTCTGCCTCCCGAGTGCTGGGATTACAGGCGTGAGCCACCACACTCAGCACTGTGGTATGTGGTGCTGATTGCTGCTGGGTGTGAGTCTCCATGCCCAGTATGGTATGTGGGTACTGGGGATCGAACCCAGGTCCTTGCGCTTGCAAAACAGGTGCCAGAACCACTGAGCTAACTCCCCAGCCCCTGAGTTTGCTCTTTAAGAGGAGCTTTTTCTTCCTCAGACTCTTGGGTAGAAGAGAAGACAAGTGTATACTCCACATTTCCCAGCAAGAGGCCTTCCTCTGTTAGTTGCTCTCCACGGGCTTTGCTTCCTCTTCCTACCTCCTTCCCTAGAGAGATTCTTCCTTTGGTCATTGTTGTTGGCTGTCTCTGTTGGTGGAGAGGAAACCTTCCTTGGGGGTGTCCATGTATATCAAACTTCTTCCTACCCACAGACTTAAGAACTTACAAGTAATTTTACATCTGGAGCATTTTCATTCACTTTTAGAACATGTTGTAGTTCCTCTGGCACCGTGAGTCTTGCAAAATACAGGCCTTGAACCCTGTAAGACAGCAAGCTGGTGACTGGCCACGTGTTATGAACAACGTGCACAGTTTCTTTTTATTTGAATTATTTCTCTTATCTCTCTGTCACTAATGGTGGTATGTTTCTAGCAACGCAGAGAGATTTCTCCCATCTTTCTGCCCTCTTATTTCTGCTTAACCACTTCTCTAAATCCCTTAGTTCTCCCCCACTTTTAAGGCAGACAGACAGACAGACAGACAGACACACACACACACACACACACACACACACACACACACACATTCCTAATCAGCTTCCCAGCCCTCTTCTAATTCTCAGGCAGAACCCTGAGTACGAGTGACAGTAGATGAGAAAAAAATGGACACAAGAAATTAAGATAGGAAGGACAGAAAAAGGAAATGTGAGTAAGAGGAACATCTTATGTCTACAGAGCAATGTAACGGGTTTCTGCGGATGGAAAGGAATCCCCGAAAGCCGTTCCAAAAGGAATGTCAAGTATGATCAAAGCAGAAGCGTTAGAATAAACGAAGTTGATCACATTCAGGTCGATGGATAAATTCAAATATGTTTGGGGGAAAAAAGCAAACTTGTTATCTTATGCCAGCCCTTCTTCTTTCTCTCTTTCCGTCCTTCTCTCTTTCCTTTGCTTCTAATGGGGGTCTCAAAGTCCTAAATTCAAATGGTTTTCTTGCGTCAGCCTCCAAGTGCTGGGATTATGTGCATGTGCCATACAGAACAGAACAGTCCAGTTAGTCCTTTACATGAAAACACAGACGTAGGTAAGAGGGCCGGGAGAGGAAAAAGCAGCACAGTGCAGTCTGCAGCCCGCAGTCACGAGGTCAAGGCCCGGAACGTACGTTTGGCTTTTGGATTCAGGATCTGTGTCAGCACTCTGGGTGCTGTTTGTTCACCTTTACGTCAAAAAAGCGAAATAACATTTGTGGAGAGCTTACTGCGTGCCCCGCGCCTGCCCGATGTGCATGGTGATTTGCAGGAAGAGTCATTGACCTACTGAGGTCACCAAGATAAGACTCCAACCTGAGCCTGCGGTCTCCGGAATCGGGGATCTCAGGCTGTAGACATCTTGCGATCTTCCAAAGCCTCTGAGGCTTTGGACTCAGCGAGGCAATAATACTGCAGCGGAGAGCAAACTCGTCCGACACAGTGTGAGGAAGAAGTACATTGCTGCACTGTTCTCAGCAAGACTGTTCCCAGTCAGACTTTCAAAGACCTGTTGTGTCGATGAGACAACAACTTGAGATAGTAGAGAAGCTTGCTGATTTTCAAATACCAAGGTACCAGCTGCCTGATTTCTAATCTTCTGTCCAACACAGGAACATTTATATTAATATATAGAGGGGCCACACTCACCTTGCAACAATTTCCAGAATAAACATTACAAAAGGGAGAAGGGTCCTTAAAAGTGTCTTTAGAGATCTCTAATCTCAGGTTTAAAAAACAAATAAGCTTTTGCTAACTGTTAGACGTCATTATTATTTGCGCTATTATTTTAAGTAAATTCTTAGTGAATTTACTACACGGCAACAGATTGTTTGCATTAATATACCATAATTTAACTCCTCTACTGCATAATCAAGAATCAATAATGGCAGAAAACATTTGAAAAGGATGGTAGAAATGGGGGAAGGACTGTTAACAGAAAAGAGCCACAAAGCACAGTCTGAAATAAATCAGAATTATTTAATGATACATTTGAGTGAAGGGTCCTGCTTTGTAGTTCAGGCTGGCCCTGAACTCATGTAGCCAGGCCAGCTTCAGACTCACAGCAATCCTCCCGCTTCTGCCTCCTAAGTGCTGAAATTACAGGTGTGAGCTAACACACAAGGTTAACATTTCTTACTGAAAATTCTAGCCATACACAGGAATAGAGGAAGAAATATTGTAAGCAAGAACAAGATTAAAAACTGAGAATTTAAGAAGAAATATTGTAAGCAAGAACAAGATTAAAAACTGACAATTTAAGAATTCCACAATGGAGTGGAGGAAGATTATGTAAGTTATTTCACATACACAAATGAAAAAATGATATTGAACTGTTCACTTACTGGTGAGTTTGAAATCTAAAAACACGTTACAGTGAAGGAAGCCTGGAGCAAGGATGGTGAACCTATGGCACGCAGGGCACAGGGATCAGTTTGTCTCACTTAATGTTCAGAAAGGTTCGCCATCACTGCCTTACAAGATACAATATTGCACTGATTGCCAGGTGATCTGAATTTAAAAACTAGGTTTTTTTTTTGTTTGTTTGTTTGTTTTTTTAATTTTTAGGTAACATGTCAGTTTTCACAATTATATACTGGCAAAAAAGGTATAATAAATCCTTTTCTGTTTCAAAGGCTTGAGAGAATTAGGTAAAAATAATGCAAAAACTTTTATTCCATCTATTCTAAGCTATTTATTTATACCTACTTCAAAGAAAAACACCTGTCTTCATGGAAGTAGACCATTAGATTGTAACACATGTGATACTACTGATATACTTTCCTTAAGTCTTGGGTTATAGTTTCCCAGAAATGGGGAGCATTTTTCTGTTGACCTGTGCTCCTGTTTTCATTATCCCTGTATGAAATAGGGATTTGGCTTTCCACTGTCCAAAGCACTCAGTCTGCCTCTGTGACCACAATGCTGGCTGCTGGAAGCTCCTGCTCTCCTAGGGGAGGAGATGAACACAGAACAGTCCAATGAAGAAGACAAAATACACAATTAGACAGTTTTTTTTTTTTTAAAGGCTGGGCTTTCTCCTCCACCTAGACTAGACTGAAAGTCCTGGGTGCAAGTGATCCTCCAACCTCTGCCTCCCCAGTAGCTGGGGCTGCAGACCTACACCCCTGTGCTTGGCTTTACAATTTATTACACTCCTTAAGGGTTCCACTTTGTACATATTTACAGTGTACATAGCATATTAGCACACAACTACAATCTATAGATGAACTATGTATCTACCTGAAATTGTGACATGCTAACCCAGGTGTGCTGCTGCAGGCTTCTAATGCTTGTATTCTGGGTGGCCGAGGCAAGAGTACCATTGAATGGGAGCCCAGACTAGACAATTCAGTGAGACCTGACTCAAAATAAAAAATAAAAGAGCTGGGGATATAGTTCATTGTGAAGGTCTTGGGTTTAATTCCAATAGGGGTGTGTGTGTGTGTGTGTGTGTGTGTGTGTGTGTATCACTGAACTATAATAAGTAGCCTTTCTGTCAAGCATTCTTCTTTTCCTGTCTGTCTGTTCAGAGGAGCCTTTATTATTTCTATCCAGCTATCTTATGACTCTGAATTAGGCAAAATTCCTTCCAAACTGTAGCATTTTCAGCCACAGACAATTTTTTTTTTTTTTTTGAGACAGGGTCTCACTTGTAGTTCAGGCTGGCCCTGAACTCACTGTGTAGCCCAGGTGAGCTTTAAACTCACAGCAGTCCTCCTGCCTCTGCCTCCCTAGTGCTGAGATTACAGGTGTGAGCCACTACTCCCGGCATTGTGGTATTTGGTGCTGATTGCTGGTGGGCATGAGTCTCCATGCCTGGCACTGTTGTATGTGGTGCAGGACAGGCACCAGAACCACTGAGCTAAATCCCTGGCCCTGCCACAGACGATTTTTAAATAACATTTTTTTACATAACTCATCCAATTTCATCAATTATTTTTTGATTCATTCTGTCTTTTAAACTTATTTTTGAGTTTCAGTGCATGTTTTGATAGTCTGATAATTGCAAGAACATGTGAAAATGTTCAGACATAGCTGAGTGTGATGACACACAGCTCTAATTCCAGCATTGGGAGGCAGGAGGATTGTCCTGAGCTCAAGGCCAGCCTGAGCACAGAGTGAGACTCTGTCTAAAAAAAAAAAAAAATGCTCAAGCACTGATACAACTAGAGACGAATACAATCAACTGCCTACACTCTTTACCCAGATTCAATAGTTACTATGATTGTATCACGTTCACTTCAGCTACTCATGTTTGTCATGTTTTGAATTTTTAGGGTTTTTTTCCCCCTTTAATCTAGAGATTGAACCCAGGGCCTTTATACTGAGCCATATCCCAATCCTTTAAAATTTGTTAAAAATTTTTTTTTTATTTTGAAGATACATCATTACAGGTACAAAATCCCAATGATGAATGTGATAATAGCGAGTACTTAAAATGTACCAATAAACTCAATAAAGGGGAAAAGATAAAGTCATGGCATTTAAAAATACTGTTTTAGCCGGGCGTGGTGGCTCACGCCTGTAATCCCAGCACTCGGGAGGCAGAGGCAGGAGGATTGTGATGTGAGTTTGAGGCTGAGCTCAGGGCCAGCCTGAACCACAAAAGTGAGACCCTGTCTCAAAAAACCTAAAAAAAAAAAAAAAATACTGTTTTATTTTGAAATAGGGTCTCCCTAAATGCAGGCTGGGCTGGAACTTGCCACCCTCCTGCGTTAGTTTCCAAGAGTGCTGGGATTAAAGGTGTGGGCTGCTGTGTCCATTTAAGTCATCTTTTCAAGCTTTCAAATTATGAGAGTTTAAAAATATTTTCTATAGAAGTAGAATTACTTACCACATTTTATCTATTTTTACTAAAGTTTGGAATATATAAATTCATTAATAATGTCTTAAAATCAAAGCCATAAATAAGCAGACCTCCTTGTCTTTTTCTGTCACTTTCACCCGCTCTCCTGTCCCCTGAGTGCTTGTATCACGATGCTGTCCCTAGTTCCCACAGAAGGCAGCATGCAGCATGCTTGGTGTTTGTGTGCAGCTCCTGTACTCATGATTTTCTGGAGCTCTCTGCCCACAGCTACACAGAAATTCTACACCCAACCTATCAATGCTCCATTGCTTATATGTATTCAGCCCTATAGATAGGCAGGTATTTAGTTATTGTCATTCTGTTGCTATTCTGAAAATGTTCACTTTTAGATATACATGATCTGCTGTCTGTGAGATAATTCCCTCTGTAGGATACTTTCCCAGAAGAGAAATTTTGCTATGTAACAGGCTGAATTTTAAATTTTGACTTTACTAGATTTCCCTCCCTAAACTTTGTCCCCCTTTTGTATTCCCACCAGCAATGTATGAAAGCACATTTACTCACATCAATATGTTGCAAACTTTATGATTTTTGCTAGTTTGATAGGGAACAGAAGATTATCATAATGTTAATGAATGCTAAGTTTCCTGCTCATTCTTAATTTTTTTCTGTGGTAAATGAAGGAGCAATCAGTGGAAACTTTAGAGTCTGAGTGCTCTTTTGACTTTTAATTTTGAATACAAGATATGTATGTGTGGGGTAGGTACAAAGGTGTCTAAAATGAGCTCTTATGTTAGTTATTTCTTTTGTAAAATTTTTTATAAATGAAAAATAAAACAGCAGACCTAATCAGTGCTCTGTAGAAAGATATTTACCTTGCAGTTAAGAAGCAAAGCACTCAGTCTTTACAATGATATTCGTAACAGGCTGGATTTTATTTTTGTAAAGGACGTTCAAGTCTTAATTTCAGGAAAGTGTAAATGTGATCTCATGGAGATGTAACATCTTTGCAAGGGATCAAGTTAAGATGAGATCATTAGGATGGGTCCCAGTCTAACATGTTGAAATGGGAAATTTGGACACAAGACAGACAAATGCAGAAGGAGGACAATGTGATGACACAGGAAAAAGCTGTTTGCAAGTCAAGAGCTGTGGCAGGGAGACAGATGTGGAACAGATTCCTCCTCTAGTTGCGAGAGGCAGTAAACGCTTTGTTTCAGACATTTAGCCTCCGGGTCTATGGGACAACAAAATTCTGTTGTTTCAGGCACCGGATGATTTGTAATATTTTGTTATGTTACTGCTAACAGATACAACACACTACATTTTATATCTGGTAAACATTTTGTTAAGTTTTTACTTGAAAAGTAAATCAGTGTGAAAGCTCTAATTTAAAAATAATTTCTTCCACATTGTTATGCGCCAGGGATTATTGTGTGTATGAGATATTACTGAGTTTGCTGTCTTTGGGAACAATATAAGTATAATTTTAAGAATCAACCCAATTATCACCACAGCCTCGGGTAAAAAGATACATTTTTATAAAGAGGTTATCCATGTTACAGGCCTGTAATTCCAGCATTCTGGAATGCCCAGGGAGATTTAGCAAGACTTTGCCTCAAAAAAAAAGGGGGGGGGGGGTTGGAATACAACTCAGAGTGAGGCTCTGGTTCAATCTTGGGAGGTGGAATTGTCAGCGCTATGTCTGTGGCTTTTTATCCACTTCTAATGATGTTAAGGTATTCCTAAGTGGGTGTTTAGACCAGCAAAGCTCATCATCTCCGTTTCGATGTCTCATTTTTCTTCTTCCTGACAGTAGTATGATACCGTGCTAATTAGTTTGAAATAAAAAGAAAGATAACCTATTGATTGCTTGGGATACCTACTCTGGGTTACATTAATGTTTTATGTTTTCTGAATAAACATATTACATAAATATACATCACACTTAAATTTATATTGCAAGACTTATGAAGCATCTGAGACATTAAAAAACAAGGTTCGTTCTACAAGCGCATTTGTAAGCTCTACTCACAAATAAAACATTACTGTCATGCTTTTGAGTCGAAGCATATACACTTCAGATGGTGATATATAATTAATTGCTGTTTTTAATTTCTAGTAAGCAGTGGCTACATCTTTTTCCTTTTAATGATATTTGGAGTCATAATGCAAAATATGTACAATAATAAATCACCCGCTTTTTATTGATAATAAGGATTATAACTAAGAATTATATGCGAAAAATTCTCTGACGTACTGAGTAAAGAAATAATCTGTGTAGCAGCCAGTGAAAAGTTATTTTTGCAGTTCATCACAGACTAACGCAAAAGAAGTTGAGTGGCTATGTAGGGAAATTTGCGGAAAGTAGATAGTGTGGAATATTCTTTGTGGGGGCAGGGTCATAATTTGTCTCAGGCCAGAGATTCATTTTACTCCCTGATGAACTGATTTCTTAATTTTAATTCAGAAATTGTTAAGGAAGATTATAGTCATCATTACACAGCAATGATTTGGAGCTTTTTAATTAATTACTTTTTTCCCGACTTTCAGTGGTGTGCCACATCCAACCCCTCAACCCCATTCTCCTGCGAGGGGAGGAGAGTGTATCTTTTAGCACAGCCAATGTTAGGTTTCTCAGACGTCTGACGCTGTCTCTTCAGGCTGGGGTCGTGAGATACATTCCTGATTATTATTTGGAACTGCGCCGCCGTTAGGTATTAATTATCGTGTAGCACTTGCTGTGCGTCCGTAATAAAATTATAGGAGAGCCGGGCTTCGGATATCGGCGCCTCGGAGCTTCATGGCCGGAAAGCCGGCCGGTGAGAAGGGCAGCGCCGCCGGCCTCGCTCCAGGGTCTGCCTCCGGGACCCTCCGGCCGACCAGACCAGCGGCAAAGCCGGGCGCGGGCGGCCGCAGGCAGAGTGCGGCGGCGGCGGCCGTGCGCGCTCGCGGGCCGCCCGGGGACGCGCCTTCGCGGGCGGGCGCGGCGGCGCGCGTGCCCGGGAGGCGGGCGCCCACAGAGGCAGCGCGGTCGCCGCGGCGCGCCTGGCCGCCCGGCCAGAGAATGAATGGAAGCTTCAATCTCGCGCGCTCGGCGCCGGCAGCCAATGACGCGGCCGGGCGCGGCGGCGGGCAGGTGTGCGCGTGCCGCCGCCTGACGCAGCGCTCCAGTCGAGCCGCGGGCGCCGCCGCCGCGCCCCGCGCCCCCGGCCCAGCCCCCAGCTCCCCGCGGCCCGCCCCCCGCAGGGCTGCGGCGGCCTCCGCGGGTCTCGCCGGCCGCGCGCTCCCGGGGCAGGGACAGGCTGCGGCCCGCGCTCCGCCCGGTCCTCACACCCGCGCAGGCGACGCGACCATGAGGCCCCGGAGGTAAGCACGGGCCCCCGGCCGCGCGCGTGCGGACCGGCGGCCGACCCGGCCCGGCACGTGAGCGGCGTCGAGGGGTGCCCGGCGCTGGGGCCCGGAGCGGAGAGGAGGGCGGGACGGGCGGGCGGCGGGGAGCTGACAGGCTCGCGGCGAGTTGCGGTGCGGCCGTGGCGCCGCGTCCCTCCTCGTCGGCCCTGAGTTAGGGCTCGGCCGTGGGCGCCGAGCGCGGCCGGCCGATGTACTTCCGGGTTCACACCTTTCTCTCCGTGCTCGGCGCCTCTGGGTGGGCGCTCGGGGCCGGGGCGGCCGACGCGGCCCCGCGGGCGAGCAGCGGGCGGCCGGGCGGACCGGGCGGCGCGCGGCGGAGGCGCGGGCCGGCCGGGCGGGGCGCGCGGCGGGCGGCGGGAGCGCCGCTAGGGGGCGGCCGCACCTGCCCTGCGCGCGCTCGGCCGCGCCGCTGCTTTGTACCGGCGGGCGGGCGTCGGGGATCCTTCTGCTTCGGTGTCCGCGGCGTAGACCCTTGAATCGAAATTAAGGACTGGAAGACATCGGAGGGAAAACGCGCCTGGATCAGATGGTTTTCGAAAAGGAAAAACCAAAGAAGTGACCCATTTGCAGATGCATTGACTGCTCACAGGAGCACGGCGTAGGGGTGTTTGGCTGGAATTTTTACTTAGAAAAACTTTTTTTTTTTTTCCCAAAAAATTGTATGTTGGTAAATGTTAAGTGTTTTTGAGTAACATCTTTCAATATGCATTTAGTTCTGTCAGTGCGGAAATTTCTTAAATGTGAGTTAAGTCCGCCATTTTGAATTGTTTGATGCAGCGGATGAGATCTTAGATTCCTGTTTCCTGGAGTTCCCTTCAGTTGTTTGATCCATAGGTTTGTAAGTTACCAATTAGTATTATTGTTCAGAGACCTAAATTCTCTCGTGAGAATTTTTACATCTACAGTTGTTATTACAAGGGAAAATACCTGATGTTGCTGTTACTCGTACAGTCATTAATACAAGAGAAAATACATTGTTTCTTATTTCCTCATCACAAATATTATGGAAGGGAAAATTACGTATGACGAGTGATAGAATGAATCGGAAACACAACATTGCTGTAGATGTATAAAGTGATTTTTTTTTTAGTCTGATCTTCGTGTCTCATTTTTTGGTGCAGATTACCATTTTTTAGCCAGCTGGAAAAGCTAAAAAGCTTTGTAAAAACACAATTTTAAGGCCTCCAATAAATAATAAAACAATTTTATTTAAGTTTGTGAGCAATTTTAAGAAAAGCTTAGTTAAAACAGTTCTTGGGAATTATGCCAATTTGTATGATTTGAAAATATAAATTTGTGAAATTGCTTTTTTTCTGCTGAGGAATTGCATAGATTTAATAGAGGAATTAGTCTATGTAATAATGTTCCACTCAGGTTAATATTAGAACTATGTTCATTTTGGGGCAGTTTTTGTTTCTCTTTATATTCGATTATGAAATACTGCAATCCATTGTGCATAATGTGCTAAAGAGATTTAGAAATTAAACTGACACAAAGCCCCTTTCTAATATTTAAGGGGAGGGGAATAGTGTATCAATGAATAAGTTTAATAGACTTCTGTTTTACAAATAACATCAGCTAATCATTCAGTGATAATACAATATTATATGAATTTTAAAAATTGAATCAATTTCTAATTCATACGTACCTCTCTAGATCTGGAACTATATAAGTCAATGATTATATTTCCAGTCTTTTCAGATTGCAGAGTGTCTTATATATGTTCTGTGGCCAGTCTTCTCTCACAAAGAATGAAAACTGTTGTGGAATTAATCAGATTTTAATACAAAATTGACTGGTTAAAAAGGGAAAATTTGGTCACTTTGTAAATAAAGCAGATTGAGAGTTGTCTTGGTTGTGTTCGAAGTTATTTAAATGACTCGTTTTAAAGAGTGCTGCACATGTGTTACAAAGAAGCACCAGGATTTTAGTAAATACTGGATTGTTTCTGTGTTGAGTCTGAAGAAATAAAAGCTTAAGCAGAGCTACCTAAAACATCAATCATGCTTATTATCTGATCATTTATAACCCAGTACTCTTATAATTTTCAAAAATCATGATTAAAGAGAAAATAAGTTACTAAATAAAACATGTATGTATAAATAGTCTTTTAAGTTTAGTAAAAGACTGGTGTCTTTCAATAATTGAAGTGCCACACAGCTATGGGGACTATGTTAGCAAACTCAGGTCGGGGAATGACATAAATATTTAATTTATAGTTTGCTTGATTAAGAAAAAAGAAAAGTGGGAATCAGAAATGGATCAACTTAGAAGTAATTAAAGCCATTGATTATAAGAGGGGCATTAAAATTTTTGGTCAGCTGAAGGGTTTTCTTATTTGGTGTATTTAGTACAATTTAATTTTCTTTTGAAATTTCCAGATGCACTAAATTTTTTGTTTAAATGCTTTAAAACTTGTACCTAATAACTAATTTTCTTGCATTTTAAAGGAACTGTATTTCTTTATGAATAAGTACTATTTTCAGTGAAGTACAATGTCAAATTTCTAGATTGCCAAACAGAACAATGAAAATTCTTTACATTCAGAATGGTTTATACAGAAATATCTAGAAATATGTCATATATAGAATTAGATTGGCCTGAGAAACTTCCCATTACATTTGTGTATGACAGCATCGTGTTGAGTCTCTGACACTGTGACAGGCCGTGAAGGCGCTGACCATAGTGCTGAATTGAGACAGCCATATTGGCCACTGTTAAATCCAACTGAAAACTGTCGAGAATGTGCTGAGGTTCAAGTAGCATCATGATGGTGGAAATTTTGTATATCAGATATTTTTTATTACTTAATTAAAGATTTTTAATCATGTTGAATTGCAATCATGTAGAAATTATGCTAGAGAAATTTTATCTTGGAAATACCTCTTTTACTGTACAACATTGATTTTTGAAAAATATCAGTGCAATCAATAGGATCAATGCTAAACATTTTCTTTGAATGCTGTCATTTGAAGATGATGCAAAGATTTGACACAGATTTAAGCAACTGAGTTACTAAAAATGGTATAATTTTAATATTGCTATAAAGTTGAGTATAAACTTTTACGTTTTCAATTTTTAATTTAGGTTCATATTTTGTTAAAAACCAACATCAAAATATGTGATTATTCAACACAACCAAATTAAAAATCACACATGAAATAAATTTCACTTAAAAAAATAATATCACTAGTTTTCTAAGAATAGAAGTTTTGAATTCATGATTATCTTGACCTAGCTAGCACTTTGGGGAAATTTTCTATTCACAATGAAATTCACAACAAGCTTTCATTATTCACAGTAATGTATAGTGCTCTACATTGTGTGAGATGAACATTGGTATGAAACAATTGTAGAAATTACCTGAAAAGAAACGTTGTAATACATATAATATTTCACTAAAAAGCAATATTTTAAGCATAGAACTTTGACATTATTTTACTAAAAATAGAATGGATTGATATGCAGGATCATCAAATTAAGGGTCAAAGGTGACAAACCAGGACAAAGGGCATGTAGCTCATTTTCAAGCAGTTTCTAGTTTTTTTATGGCTGAACAAAAGCTTAATTATATAGAAAAAAGAAGTTAGTGTTGAGTGACCAGTTCTAATGGTGGAAAAACATATTTTTAAATTTCTACATTTATTTAAATTATTTCTTTTATGGATCTATTTGGGGATGCAAAGGCTAATATGCTACCTTTATATTTTTCTGACACTTTCATGCATTGTTTAGACTCTTGGTAAAGTGTGGTAGATTCTATAGGTTAAAATAGACATTAATGTTTTTCTATGTAAACTTTCAGAAATAATTGATAAGATGCAGCTTTAAAAAAAATTACTGTTGGCTTAATCTCTGCTATTAAAATGCTACTGCTTTTATACAGTATCACATTACACCATTAGGTCAGTGCCAGTTTATGGAAAGATGAACATCTCTATATTAAGATATTTTTTAAAATGTTTGCTGAATATATTTAGAATGTACTAAAATTTCTATTATATATCAAATAAAAGTTTTTACTGTTTAATAATGTTCTATTAAAATGTAAAATGTGTATCAACTGAAACTTATTTAGTAATGTAATAAGTTTTACTTGGAATCATTTTTTACTATATCCAGAAGCTATTTTAAAGTTTTTATCTGATAGTGGGCCTTCAAAGTATGTGTGGTTAGGTTTACAAAGAGGAATATTCTGATACTTTAAAAAATGTAAACCACTATTGCTCTTTAAATTATTCTTTCTAACATGATGATACATGTTAACAATGATACATCTATTAGCTTTGGTATATGAAATTTATGTCACATGTTGGAAAATGAACTGTGCTGTTTATGTTTAAGTTAAAAAAATGAAATGTTTTTATGAATTAACATTTGCACTATGATCATTGCCTTCACACAAACTTAATATGTTAGTTGACTGAGGTTATTCATTGAAGTTGTTTTCTGTAATAAATTTTTTGAACAAGTGATAAAACTAGTTATATCTCATGAAACCAATGAAATTTCAATTTGTACTGAAAAAGTTCAGTTCATTTTTATGATTCAACATTATTATAAATATCTTCAGGTAGTTTCATATAAGTTAAATCATATACTTTGTAAATATAAAGAAGGAAGCAATTTTGAAATATTTTTTCCTGAAGTAATATGTAATTTGCAATTCTCAAAATAGTTTTCAAAATGTTTCACCAAATATGAAGCTTCCACTTATACAATACCCATAACCTATTTTTAGCTGTATAAAATCACATGTTAATATTTGTGTTAATTTCCTTTCTCATAGTTTATTTTTTGCTTATATATATAATTGAGAAAATATAGCAACAATCCAACTATAATTACAGTTGGAAATTCAATAAACTGCAAAATAATTTATTCTGACCTTGTTTAGGCAACATTTTAATTTAGTCTGTTGACTAATTTGCAAGAATAATTACCCTAAGGTTTTAATTCACATTAAGCATTCTTTTAGAGGACAATGTAAAAATTTTTGAAAAGCATCCATATTCACTTTAATGTTGAATTTTCAAAACTAATATTTGATATTTGTATATATTTTAAGTTATAGTTGATAAAAACAAATGTGCTTTAGGCTTTAGTTTGGTGTTTCTGTAGTATGTTTGCTATATGGTTGTAAGTACTGTCGTGTTACTTGAAAACTTTTTCTGTACCTGTTTTTCTAAGAAAGAAAAATTATATTGTTGCCTATTTTACTTTGCTAAAAATATATCTAGTACAATGATAGCTGAGATATAATGTAGATTTATTTTTGTAACAACTGTAAGGTAAATATTAGTAAATTATTATATCCTTTGCAATTACATTGTTTTTTTAAAAAACAGTGGTAATAGAAAAATGTAGCAGCCAGGGATTTAGCTCAGGGGCGTTACTCCTGCCTTAGAAACATAAACAAGGTTCTGAGTTCAATCTCCAGTGCCACCAAAAAAAGAAAGAAAAAGAAAACTGTATTTCAAGTATGAAATGTTGAAAAGTTGTGGTAACAAAAGTAGTGACTTAATTTTGTTTTTTGGTGAATTTTAATCTTGATTGTTAAATCATATTTTGTTGACCTTAACTTCATTGTATTAGTATTAGAAATAAAAGTTACAGGGCCAGAGATTTAGCTCAGTGGTTCCGGAGCCTGCCTTGCAAGAACAAGGTCCCAAATTCCATCCTGGATAACCACATACTCCAGTACCTGGCGTGGTGGCTCCCACCTGTAATCCTAGCACTCCAGAGGCAGAGGCAGGAGGACTGCTGTGAGTTTGAGGCTTGCCTGGGCTACCTGGTGAGCTCAGGGCCTGCCTGAACTACAAAAGCAACACCCTGTCTCCAAAAAAGAAATAAAAGTTACAAAATATAAATTGAATTGAATTAACATTTTAAGTTATATGTACTAATGTTTTATTGTTATTATCTGAGCTTAAAAGTTAATTTTTCAGGCTGGAGATTTAGCTCAGTGGTTCTGGCGCCTGTCTTGCAAGCACAGGTACCCGGGTTCGATCTCCGGTTAACCACATACAATATTGGGTGTGGAGACTCATGCCCAGCAGCAATCAGTACCACCACAGTGCCGGGCGTGGTGGCTCACGCCTGTTATCCCAGCACTCAGGAGGCAGAGGCAGGAGGATTGCTGTGATGTGAGTTTGAAGCTGAGCTCAGGGCCAGCCTGAACTACAAAGTGAAAAAAGTTAGTTTTTCATTGAATAAAATTATTTACAGTAATAACTATTACTGAGCTATATCTCAGCCCCATGTATTTATAGTCCAATAAGATTATATATATATATATATATATATATATATATATATTTGTATTTCAGTACTTAGATGATCAGCTACTTATTACACTTTTTTCTTCTGAAAATATTTTAATAAAAGTTTTGTATACAAGTCTTTACTCTTTCCTTTCTTTCCTCAATAAAAGTCATTGTAGAGATTGTTGAACCAGGTACAGAAATTAAATTTTTGATTCATTAAAAAATACTAATTTTAGCGAGGCATATTGGTGAATGTCTGCTACAAGCACTTTGGGAGGTTTAAGCGGGAGGATTACAACTTGGGGATTTAGTGACTTGGCAAGACTTGTCTCAGAAAAAACAAAAAGGGTTGGGGTTGTATCATGGAGCTAGGTGTGAAGGCCTTGGATTCAATTTCCATAGTGTGGATCAAGAACAACAACGTGTTGAACAGTAAAGAATGCTGGGGCTAAGTGTAGGTGTATAGGTCGGTAGCACAGTATCTTCCTGGTAAACAAGAGACCCTGAGTTTGATTCCCTGTAACCAAAAAGAAAAAAAAGGATCTTGGAATTGCAAAAATAGGCTAAACATACAGCAGTCTCTGCCACCACAGAACATAAAGTCAAGTTGGGTGAAAATGTGTTCATGGGCTGTAAAACTAGTATACCGTATCACATGATTGTATTTAGTGTTGTATTTAATATGAAGCTATAAGAAACAGAGCTGAACATGGAATTCTAAAAGAGGAACAGGAACTTGTTTATTGAATGGCTAGAGAAGTCTCTTCCAGAGTTTCATAGTTTCGATTAAGTTTTGCTTTCTAATAAAGTGAACTCATGTTAAGTATGTTAGTGGAAATTATATTGAATTAAAAAAACCTGTATATGAAATATAACTTTTTGGATAATTCATGCATTTAAATCATTTAAATTTTTACTACTTTAAAGGTGGTCACATATTGATATAAATATTTAAATTATTAGTAATTGTCAGAATACCAGCATATACCTATGATCTCAGTTACTCAAGAGGCTGAGGCAGTATAATTCTTTTTTTTTAGTACCAGGGGTCAAACTTGAGCGTTTGTGCTTTCTAGGTAGATGTGGTGCCACTTGAGCTAAATCCCCAGTTTGAGGGGGATAATTTTAAATCCATGGTCGGCTTGGCCAGTAGCAAGATCCCATCTCACGGTTAAAAAAGATTGAGGATGTAGCCTAGTAGTAGAGAGCAGTTGTCCAGCATGCGTAAGATCTTAGGTTAGCATGAAAAAATAACATTTTCCTGTCTTTATTACTGTTATATTTCAGTAAATAATGGATGGATGGATTGTAGTACTGTGGTTAAGCTTGTTTACAACTCTTGTTTTTGAAAATTTTTGACAGTTAATGAAATATGGACTGGGAATGGAGCTCAGTGGTAGAGTGCAAAGCCTTGGGTTCTATCCTCAGTGACACTAAATAAAACTAAACTTAATAAAAGAGGGAAAGAAAAGCTTGATAGTAAAAGAAAAAGAGAAATAATAAAAGCATATGCATGTAGGGGTGGGGGAGGTAGGGAGGGTTGGGGAAAGGGGAAAAATGAGAATCAAGATGTGTACAGTACAGGTACAAATTCTTAGTGTTAAATGTGATCATATTGTATGTATAAAATGTACCAATAAAATCAAGTAAAAAACAAAACAAAACCATTTAAACCAGTGAAATACATGAACTGCCTGTGAAATAATTCCATTTTCCTTTTTTTGAGATAAGGTCTGTAAGTCATCCTGGCCTTAAACTCACAACAATCATATCAGTTATGTTCATACTCTGAAATGCTGGCTTGAACTTTTCTGTAAATTATAAGTAGTATGAATAAGCTTAGGCTGTGGGCTATTTGAATAAAAAGCATAAGCTAAGGTTTTGCTAAAAATATGCATAATATTTAAATACACTCATATATAAGTCAATGTCCAAAATAAAACTTGATATACCTTCAATACAAAGGAAAGCTCCATTTCGATAAGACCCCCACCCATGTATTATACTGGGATTGAACTCAGGACTGTGCCCTTGCTAGGCAGGCAGGGTGCCACTGTGCTAAAGGCCTGACCCTTCAGTCGGTTTTAATAGTGAAGTTTGTTACTGTGTCTTTCAGTTGTAAACACAGGATAATAGAAGGATTTAATGTACAGGAGGTTTACATGCCTTTTCCCATTTTTTCTCTCTTCAAATCTTAGTGGGATTTTTATCATTTATAAGAAGATTGTTAGGTCAATATTCAGTAGAATTCTGAACTGGAGAATCCTCTATTTCCTTTTGAGAAGAAGTTATATAACAATTTAAAATCACACAATAATTTTTTTTGAAAAATTTGTGTTAGTTACAGGGTCTAAAATTTAGTTAAAGATAGCCTTGTATGGTAGCAGATGAGTGAATGCATGTTTATAGATCAATCTGTTTTCCAAATCAAAGGGTAAAAATAATTCAGGGCCCAAGGAGTTTCCCTTCTAGGTGCTATTACTGGGTGGCTTCCTCCAAATGCTGTTGTATTGTGGTATCTACTAGTAGATACACTAGATATATCACTACTTACATCTGTAAAATTAAAATTAATACTGTTTTTAAAAATCTGGCTTAATCTGTAGTAGATACCTTTACCATTACTGATTGATTACTAATTTAGTAATTTTGTCTCAAAAAACATTTGAATGTGGCAGACCCAATGTTAGAGGTATAGCACTATAAATAATTTCTCATGATTTATCTTAGAATACATCCACCTGAAGACAAATAGTCAGATTCATCAAGGGACACAATATTGTAGGTTAGGTGAATTATAAGTGTAGTTGAAAAATCTTGAGATTCTTGAAGTACAGTGTAATGTTAAATATTAGGGATTAAAACAATTGTTTATGAAATTGTGATCTTTACATTTAATGTATTTGTTTTATTTTTTTTTAAATAAAGCATTGTCCTTTAGTAGAAATAAAAGGCAAGTTTATGCCAATTGGTTATCTAATTTTGCTAGGTAACTCTTAAAACTGTAAAAAAAAAAAAAAGTTTACAAGTCATTTCACAGAGTCAAAACCTGGGTATTTTATTACTTTCTAATGAGCCATTAAGCTGAAGAAGAGGCAATTAAATAGGCAATTAATGTAGTACTGACTTGAGCTCTCTGATTCTAGGTTCTTCAGAAGACGATGAGGTCATTCAACCAGGTTTCATCAGCCCCAGGTTAGTCTGTTTTTAAAATTAAATATTTTCCTTAATTAATGTTACAAGATCACGAGAGACATCTGAGAGAACTTGAAAGATTCTCAGGAATTCTTCATTTTGACTTCCCCCTAAGAGAATATGGTCACCATATCTTACCATATACTCCATCCACATCATACCATTTGTAAAACTGATATTCTCTAGAATTTCATGGATAATGTCTTCCAGTTAACTCCTTTCCCCTTGATTTTAGAAGTACTGGATTTTGTAATTCCCTTTTCACTAATTCAAACTAGATGGATATAGGTAGTTAAATGCTTGTGGATATGAATGAAAACTATTCATGACCTGTTCTTACTCCTTTTTGTAATTCCCAGTAGACTCTTGAGAAATATGTTGAATTAAAGATAGACACATTTTATTATTTTCAATTCACCATAACGTAAGTAGCATATTAGACTCTTTTGAAGTAATCTGCCTAATTCAGGAGGCTTCATTTATATAGCTTTTTATGTACACATATCAAAGTTTTCTCCTTATTACATTACTGTAAAACCAAGCCATTTCAACTTTTAACATTTAAAACTTAGACTACATGTGCTTTCTTACATATCACTGAAATTAACTTACATAATTATTTTCAGTAACAGTTCTATTTGATAACAATAATTACTCCAATTTCTGCCTTGATGAGTTCAACACCTTGATTTATCTTTTGACTAGTATTGTGTTAGAGTTGTGTTATGGCAAAGTTTGACCCCTCCTAACTACATATAAAATATACCTTGGTTTATCTCTTGACTAGTACTAATTTGAAAAAAGCATGTAAGAATTGTGATATGGCAAAGTTTGACCCCTCCTAACTACATATAAAATTATATTAAGTTTATCAAATAAGGACTGAGTAGCCAGAGGAACACAGCTAGCATAAAAAAGTTTAATGGAGGAAATCATAACAGGTACTTCATTTTCATTTGACACATACTTTTTTCTGCAGGGAATCAGCATGGAGATGGTATTGTCATGAAAAAGAAGATTCTCAAAAGTTGTTGTCATAATTTTAATATACAAACTAGTTTCTCTTATTGATTGTGGTTTTTTGGGGGGCAGTCCAGAGACTGTTCTTTTCTGTTGGGAAATAATGTTAGCACCTATGTGTTAAGTGACTGCAATAAAGTTTCATGTCTGTGTTTCCTTGTGATTAAACAGGGATTGGAAAGGAGAGGCACCACTTTCACCAAAGGAAGGGTTATTTCTAGAGGTGGCTTTTTTTTTTTTTAAGCTGGAAGACTTTGAAACTGCAGTCTCTTCGCGTTATTGATGAGGAAACTGAGGCTCAGAGCAGCTCTGAGTAGGGCAAAGCCATGAATTTAATGAGTGAGCCAGAACTCAAATTGCTTCCCACGCAGGCATTTTTAAAGCCTCATGATTCCTTCTCAATTTTAAAAAACTATCCCACTGTTCTTTTCCTTCCTGCGTCCAAGACACCTCTCCTCCAATAAAGGCAAAATGCAAATATTAAAATAATACTCGGGAGACAGTCCTTGCTGTCCTTTCACTGGATTATTTCCTCTGACTGAGATTAAGTTTTAAAGAATAAACTTTTATTCACAGCTTTAAGGGAGGGAGGATGATTGTATATTTACATCATTTACTTGATTATTTACAATATTTACTTCAAAAAGATCTTTAAATTAGGAAGTGTACATATTTAAGTAGTTCAGGGTGAGAAATACTGCCTTTCTTTTTCAAATAAATCATGAAGTTTTCTTTTGTGCTGTTCTGACCAAAGTAATGTACAGCCTCTTACTGCATGATTTTCTAACTTTTTCTAAGAAGGTGTCTTTGACCACAGTGCAGAAAATATTTGGGAGAGAAAAAATGAAGTTTTTATCCTTTATTGGGAGAAAATCTTAATACATTAGTAGTTTTTGCTATTCCATTTTTTAAAAAAAGGTATCTTCTACAAAATGGTGGTCTCAATGCCTGTTTTGTGTGAATTTGTTGTTTCTCTAATACTTTGCTCGAATATAGCTGACCCAAAAGAAGAAAATATTTACAAATGCTTGTTTTTTGTTTTGTTTTGTTTTAAATGAAAAGGCAATTTGAATCGATAACTAAAAATTTGTGCACAATTTTACTTCGTTATTCCGGAAGAAATGTGTACAGAAGATAGTTGGGGAAAGTTTTAGGAGTTCTTACAACTGTGAAATATTTTAAAGAGAACAGTCGTGTTAAGCCAGAGCGTTGTTTTTCTTCAGATAAGAAAACAGGATGGGAACGGAATTCTTATTTTGGAAACACAAAGGGCCCCATCCCCCGAGGTGCCCACTGACCACCGACTGACATCAGGAAGGTGACAAATTGGAGCGCATTGTAGGAAACTCATAGGCCCATTTTATGTGAAAGAAGTACTCCGAGCTTTAAGTTTATGGTCAGTTTATGAAAGGCTCTTAGGCTCAAAAGATTTGGGGAGGGAGCAGAAGAGAAAAATCTATTTTAAAGACAGTGAGCGCCCAGTCGGTCCTCCTCCCCGAGTCCAGGCCGTTTTCAGAAAGCGAGGGAAGCTCCTGCCCGGAGATTTACTGAAGGCCGTGGACCTGGAAGTGTTTCCCCGACGTGCGGCGGCAGCGCGCGGCCGTGGCGTTTGAGCGGGAAGGACCGTGCCGGGCGCCGGCCGGGACCACGGTGTCTCCGAGCCCGGCGCCGCGCGGAGCACCTCGCACCGACGACCCCGCCGGCCCCAAGGGCTGGGCGCGCTGCCGGCCCGCGGTAGACGGTAGACGGTGGACGGTGGACGGCGCGGCGCCGGGCTTGTTTGAAGGCGGCTCCATTTTAGGCCTGGCCCGGTGGGGGCGGGGGCAGTCGTTTTCCTGGGTTCTCCGGATTCTCGCTCGCCCCATGACCTCACTTATCTTCTGTTTAGAAGGTTCTGGTGTCTCACTGATAAAGGGATCGAATTACAAATGATGTGTGTATGGAAATTCAGTAAAAATGCTAGATTGTGCCCAGTGCTTTTGCTTTAGTCGTAAAGGGGAGGATTTCTTTTTGTTCTTGGGGAATACGTGACATGTGAAGGTCCTCTAATTAGTGAGACTTCACCAGCCTTTGGAATGGCTGGACTTCTGGAGAGGTGTCCTTGTGGTGGATAAAGGGGAGGGTGACTGAAAAGAGAAAGGTGAGAGGGTGGAAAGAAAGGGAAAGATTTGCCTGGCCCCTGGGCTTGGCGACCCGGGGGCCCGGTGACCCTGGGGCTCGAGCTGCGCCAGAAGGCTCAGGCTGCAAAGACTCCCTGGCTTGGACCTGGTTTTCTTGGAGGGAGGAGAGGATTCAGACCAGTGGAGTCGCACCAGCAGTGTCGCAGCCACTCCTCTTAGTTTTAAGGAGCACTGAAGAAGCCAAGCATTGTTTGTGCTTTAATAGAAGTCACGCGTTGCTTAGAGTTGAAAACAACGATGGTGGGCGCTGGGACCTCTCAGTTCCTTGGTTCGGGAGGGGGAGGCTGAGAAATTATGTACCTGCACTTTTTAAAATAGGGAAGCCTAATGTGATAACCGACATATGTTTGATAGATTATTTCTTTGATCCTCCCCTCCCAGTTTTGATGAGTCTGGGTAGCTACTTGAATTGATTTTAAAGACATTTTGAAAGAACTATGATAAATCAAGCTATAAAACATTTGGCTTTCACAGGCATAAAACATGCGTTTTGAGTCAAACACTGGTCTTTCTGGCACTAAAAACAAGTAGGAAATGAGAAAAAAATTAAAACCAGAAGACATCAGGAAGGTGACAAATTGGAACGCATTGTAGGAAACTCATAGGCCCATTTTATGTGAAAGAAGTACTCCGAGCTTTAAGTTTATGGTCAGTTTATGAAAGGCTCTTAGGCTCAAAAGATTTGGGGAGGGAGCAGAAGAGAAAAATCTATTTTAAAGACAGTGAGCGCCATACCCTTGAGTTGGTGATTCAGAGCTCCTCCTTCATTTCTCCTTTCCAACTTTCTTCCCTCCTTTCTCACCTTTCCTTGCTTTTGCTGTCCCTTTTCTTTATCCCACCCAACATATTTAAATGCATTTTCCTTAATTTCTTTGTGAATGAATTGTAGAGATTTCTCAGGGTTCCCAGTAGGAAAAAACCTTCTACTCTACTTGAAAGGCTGATGTCCTTCTCAGGAAATGAAGGAGTCGATAACCTCTGACACCAGTGACCAGTCCAGTGAACCCTACCTTAATTCCTCTAATACTGGGAGCCCCCAGCAGCCACGACTGTGAATATGGTCACTGTCCCCGCCCATCTGGTTCAGCTGTGGTATTCCACACTTCATCTACACGTTTATGGGTTTGAATTTTGTCTGATTAAACAATAAGCGAGGATCCAGAACGAACTTATATATTGTTTCCAATTTTATGAATAAACTTCTAATTCAAAACAAACTTGGAGGTAAAAATGTTGTTACCAGAAATGTCTAACCAAAGTATTCTGGTCTGTGAATTTTTTCCACTCATCTTTCCATTTTTTTTTTCAGATTTTTCTCTGATATGGGAATTGTTTAAAGATAATTCTTTAAAATACAAAAGTTACTTTTGTATTCTGTATTGCATGGAATGTTAAACCTTTAATCTCATTGTTAAAGTTACTCCTTTATAATTAAATGTAATAGTAGTAATTTCTATTATGAAAATAATGGCTGACAAATATTTTGTTAGCAAATAATGTTTTCAGTTGTAGAGCTTTTCTTAGTTACACTTGCAAAAGCATTCTTTTTACACTTATTTCCTCTTTACCAGCCAGTACATTATTTGCTATCCTCAAAATAAATAAAACCAAAAAGCTAGCCTCTTTCTTGAGAAACTACAAAAGAAATAAACAGGTGAAAAATCTTTCCAATTCATTGGTTTTGATTGACACCTTTTATCACAAACAGCTGAAAATTAACTCCAATTTTTATATACAGCCATTTCGCTCAAGTCTAAACTAAAATTTTCAGCTGTTTTAATATGAGAAAGAGGTGTTAATAGGTATATGTTTTTTCAATAGGTTATAGGTTTTCCATTCAGAATCCCAGCGTTTTAGTTTGTGCGAAATACTTAGAACGCGGGCTTGTTTGGAGATGGGGAGGGGAGAGCGCGTGGGGGAGGGTGGGCGCCGGGACTTGCGGAAGGGAAGTGGTATCTCTAGTTTTTCCGTAAACCGCTTGTTTAAGAAAATGGGGGCGGGGTGGGGGTGGGGTGAAGATTGGTGGGTGCCTTTGTAATGATCCCTAAGGGGTGATATTTTATATTTTATGGAAACTAAGGCATTTCTAGTTCTCTATAATACTTAATGTAGTATTCAGTAAGAGGAGTTAATGTAATCAGCATCTCAATCGATCTTTTGAACACATTTGAAAGGTAAAAAGTAAGCATTTTCAAACTGGGGGCCAATGGGGAAAGGGACGGGAAGAGACTAATCCCTTGCTAAATTTTCCTTTATTCCATTCTCTCCCCATTGATAGTGGATCTTTAAAATACCAGGGTCCAATCAGTACGTGAATTTACCTTTTGTCACACGTACCTCTGTATTCGGTCCATCCCGGCCAGCGCCCGCCACCCCCCCTCTGCTAGTGCAGCCGCCTTTGCCCCTCCTGGGCGTTCCCCTCCCCCTCTTGCCCTGAGTCGTCTTGCTCTTGGGGAACAATCGCCGCTGATTGAGGTTCACTCTATGTTAGGCTGCAAAACTGGGCTGTTATTTAGGAAGTCATTAATCACATCTCCTCCCCCGGAAAGAGATGGCGGAGAAACCTGTGAAGTCCTATTCCTTCCCAGCCCCTGTAAAATGCTCTGAGATGATAATCCTAGACAAAATTTAAGACGGCGATAATTTTTTTCAGTAGAATTTTACTTTAAATTTTAAAAAATCAGTTGATACAATTAGATAATTGTGTGCTTTTGCCTTTTTGGTAGGTGTAAATTACCATTATCTAAAGTTTTAATAATGGGATGTAATTAGAATTAATCTAGTCTTTTGTAAATTACATATTTTCCTCTAATAAAATAAAATAAAATATGAAACTAGTGTCCCAAGCAGATTTAATATGGAGTGGCTGAATTCTTAAGGGAAAAAAAATCGTTACATATGTGTTGCTTTATTTAAATACTTCTGCTGTGAGATTTAGACGGGTTTGTGTGAGGGGCACACGTGTGCACATTTATGACTGCTGTTTTTCTAAATCGACGATTCACATGGACCCTCCATTGTGTTTAAATAGAAGGATGAAACTAGCAGACTGATTTATTGTAAAGAAGCATCTCAAATTGTCTTTAACATGTTTGAGTTTTTTGTGTTCATTCATAAATTATTTTGATGTCAGCGTAGATGAAATGGCGATTGGTTATCTCTTCCTCTTGCCAGCCCCTTAAGGGTCCGAGGTGAAATTAGTAGCAAGAAAGCATGTAATTGACAAAGTCACGTGTGCTCAGGGGGCCAGAAACTCGAGAGAGAAGAGAAAAAAAAAAAAAAATCAAAAGAAGGAAAGCACATTAGACCATGCGAGCTAAATTTGTGATCGCACAAAATCAAGATGTTAGGTTGATGCAGAAGATCACTCCGTTCCAAAGGGAAAGTTTTCATCTCACGAGTTTGGAGCAGAGGGCCCGTGGGGCAACATGGCCGAAGGTTAATTTTCTTTTCTATTGTTTTACTGTGATTTTCTTTCTTTTCTTCCCCCTCCACCTCCTTTCTCATTCTTCCTTGCCCCACTCCCTACTCCCTTTACCCCAATACTGAGTCTTACCTCCCTACCTCCCATTGCGCAATGGGGCTTTATGCAAACCTATTGTTATAGATTTCCAAAAATGTTTTGTACCGCCCACACTGATTCACAAGTTGAAAAGCTTTCAGGGGGCTATTGTTTGAATTGTGTGAGCGTGATTAAGCGCAGTTTCAGTTAGTGAGGCCAAGAAAACTACTACACCTGCCCCCTCCCCCACCCCACCCCAACTTTAATTGAAAGTTATGGGGGGAGGGGAATGCACATTGCAAATAATCCTGGATTCGCCGCTGCCGCGTGTGCATTAATATTAGTTCTAACCATCTTCACCATTTCTCTTGTGCCCGCCAGAGAAAATAGTTTCGCTGAAAATTTCCCTTTGTGAATGAAATCAGTGTTAAGTCAGCAGTATGTTAGTATTGCAAGTTGTACTATAATGCGTGTTTGAAGAATGGAGTTAAGTGAAAAAATACACAGATGTACTGAACGTGAAAGTTGATGTGATCGATAGAAAAGTGTGGCTTCGCCCTACCCTACTTTCATTTTAAATATTTTCTATATTAGAAAAGAAGGACTCAAAACATAACAAACAATTTTTTTCTGTCTTTTCTTCCTTCCCACCCCGAGCACTCCCCCCACCCTTTTGATGAATACCTTATAGAATACATATTAACTGACTTTTTCCCCCTTTCACTCAGGCGGGGCAAGCAAGGGTGGTGAAGAGTCCGGGAAGCAGCCGGAGCAGGCAGAGGAGGAATCCCAGGTTCTGCACGGAACTGGCCACTGTAAGTGGTTCAATGTGCGTATGGGATTTGGATTCATCTCCATGATAAACCGAGAGGGAAGCCCCTTGGATATTCCGGTGGATGTATTTGTGCACCAAGTAAGCCAAACTTTTTTCCCCCTTTTCCCTTTTTGATGAGCTGATCTGTGGTTATGCTAATAATCATACAATAATATGCTTTTAGGTAAATCGAAAGAAAAAAATCTTCCTTAAGATCACCTGGTAATCTGGTTTTTAGGGCATGTGATGTATCCTTTACAGGAAGTTCCGTAAACAGAAAATGAAATCTTTGGTATTTCGCTATTTGGATCCAGGCTGATATGAACATTTCCTCCTTTTCATTCAACAGCGAAATTGTGTTCTCATAGCTTCCGGTATTGTGGATCACAGTATAATCAGCCCCTTATAGCTAGTAAATGGGTAGAAAAATGAATGAAGAAACAGTGATCATTTTGAAGTCAGAAAAAAAAAACAGTAAAACATTTTGCTGTTCTAAGAAATGTGCTGGTTCCCTATATTTTAGACACTTCTAGTCACAGTGGCTTCACCTATTTTATTGCTTCCTGCCCAGTAATTGTTTGTAGATTCAAATGAAATTAATTTGATATCATAGTACAATCAAATACAACACTCTTGGATGGATTTCAAAAATTTCCAGGAAAGAGTTTTATAAATCAGACATTTACAAATTGTGTTGCATGGAGGGGCATTGGTCCAAAGGATACTGTCCCTTTAAGAGACTGAACTAAAAAAACATGTGGTCAAAGGCGGCTCAAGACTGTGTGTTTAAAATGTGCTAGTCTGCTACTTGGGGTAAATTTCCACCATTGCTCATATTGTGTTGTAAGTTTTGAAGATGTTTAAATATCAAACAAAATGTCATTACTTCACATTTAAAAAAAAATTTTTTCCAGGACACAGTACATCTTTCTCTTTCATTCTTTTCTATTGACTAATCTTTGTTATAGTAAAAAAAAATATTGAATGCTTGCAAGCCTTTTTCTTCACAAGAAGTGAAGAAATTATAAATTGTAGTGAATTCAGTTGGAAAGGGATTTGAGACTGAAGAGGTTTATTTTGTCTTGACATATAAGTTAAAAAGAATTTAATTCAACTGCAGGTTGACTGACATAGATACATGCTTGAAATACTTGGGATCACTGCTTTAATGTGATATTTATTTGATACTGGATTGTATATTACTGATAGTGTGTACAGCTGTCCCTCTTTCCCCAGGAATATCATCTTCAAATACCTGTACAAACAGCAGGAACCTATGAAACCATTCTATTGTGATCGGTTTTCCTCTAGTGCTTGGTAGCTTACTGACCTTGTTGTGTGATGTGTTTTCCTTTTGTAAAGGGCTAGTGGTCATTATTGGCTGTTTACGTGTGGAAGGATCAGCATTATTTGAATTGAAACAGGGTTTAAGTACACAAATAGGCTTCTGCATATTAGATACTGAATTTTATTTTTACTGTTTATATTTCAAAATAAACCTGCTTTTCTTTTTCCCTCCTTACCCTGCCTAAAAATCATTGATAAATCTATTTTCTCTCAGTCTCTTGCTTCCCTCTTTGAACCTTCTTTAGGTTGTTAAATTGTTCTTTACGATCTCATAAATTTGTTTTATAGATGAATTAAAAAATAGCTCTTTTCTTTTGTCTGATACTACCTTGTTATAACTTGTTTTTTCAAAAAATACTCATATATTAGACATTTCATTGACAAGTGTTGAGACCTGTGAGATATTCGAATTTAATTTAATGGTTATATGTTGAAAAACATTCCAATACCCACTGAATTAAACTGCTAAAGTTTATATATATATAGGTAGTAGTTTCTAGATTATAAATATTGATTTTTTAAATGTTTGATTAGCATTAGTGTTCTTTTATTTATCTTGTATTTAAGAATAGGACATAAATAATATCTCATGGAAGGAGCTTCTTTTGAGATTTACACAAATTACATAAAAATTACATGAATAACTGTTATGACTAAGGTAGGAATTCCACAGATTTTAAGCCAGGAAGCCTTAAGTAATAATTAGATGAATATAAATGGTCTGTAAAGGTATCATGTAGGCAGTCTTTAGAGAAACAGACTGCAACTCAGAACCATTTAATAAAATTTATTAAAAAATATTTTATTTTAGATGTCATTTTAAATGTGCGAGCATTTTTGTAAATGTGCCAGCTTTTATGTATAAGCTAGATTTCCCCCATAATATTTATATGCTATTTCATTATATAATAGAATGCATCATGGATATCAGAAATTTTAAATGGTCAGTTGGATTGATAGCGATACAAGTTATATTAAATATATGAGTTTTTTTTGTGTGTGGCAAGAAATACATGTGTCACTGTATTTCTTTTTAAGTTCTGAATACATTTTTATAGTGTATATTTCAGGAAATATAAATCAATTATTTAATTATTTAATAATTCATGTCAGTGTGCCAGAGTATTTTTGTTTAAAAATAGTGACTGTGAAGAATTGCCTGTCTCAAAACAGTTACAATGTTATGAAATAAAAGGATATCTGTGTGTATTTTTAAATAGAACTGTATTTATTATTGCATAATATTTAAAATCTGTTGACATTGATATAATCAAACTTATCTCTAGTTGTGCTGTGCTTTTCCTATCTTTAAGCATGTTGATAAATACAGACTTAGCTGTTGGAGGATAGTAACTACTGGTGGTTTAAAATGAGTCTCTTTTGAAATTCTAATGTAAGCTTGTGATTTAAGTGATTTTTATAGTTGGGGAATGAATATATGAATTTGGACCCATGTTAGTAGTGAAACACTGATAGAGTTCAATAATGAACACTTTGTTTTTAAAAAGTTGACAAAGGTATATTATTTTTAAATTTGTCACCATACTATTTTTTAAAGTGTTCTTTAAAATATTTAACTGAAATTTGAAATTTTTGATGAGTCAGTTTGTAAAGTAGAATAATTTTTTTTTTAGGAATTTCTGAAGAATCCTAAAACATAAACTTATTTCAATTGAAATGAAGAGTATATATATAGTATATGTTAAGTCCAGGTTCTTACTAAGTGATTTCATCAGTAGGATACAATTATTTTCTAAGTACAAAAAATATTTGTATCAGTTTCCTGATAGTAATAACTAAAAGTACTGAATCCATGGTTACATTGTAGGAAAATCTATTTAAATTGGCAAGATAAGGTCAATGGTAGTTTGTTTTTGCAATATAAGGTTTTAGGAGGATGAGGATTGCATGGTAGTTAAATACTGGAATTTTTTTGGGAAAAGGCAATATTATACAGCTGATTGTTGATGTTTATCATGTAAGTTTTTTTTATAAATCTTGATACTTATTGTCAAAGTCTTATGTCACCTAAGAAATATGATGGCATTTCATTCTGGAGAAGTACAGGATTCATTATTTTCATTGCCTTCTTAGCTCATTTACATAATACTTCCTTTCACATACTGGGTTCTTGGATATTTGGAATTCTTTGTCATCAAATGTGATACTGAATTTTTTCTTACCCAGTATTGGGAATTGAACCCAGTACCTTATTCTTGCCAGCAGCATCCCTGGACCCAGAAACATATAAACATATATCCCAATTTGTGTAAAAATTTTTTCCAAAGAGAAAATAATTTCAAAATGACTGCATTGAAACCACCATTGCATAGTAGAATTAAATACTTGTGAATTTGATTTTTAAATCTTCATTTTTCATACATTGTTTACTATATTTATTTCTTTCTATTTTCGTCTTAATGGCTAATACAAATATTCATATTAAAAAGATTTTATATGTCATATTTCTTTGATTACTTAGCTTAGAAGGCAATTTTAAGTATTAGATGTACTTTAAAAATTTATCTAGCATAGAATTCGTGTTTGCATATTTTCAATTTTAATTATACAATTTATGAAGACAAATTGATTCCAGTATATTCATGATTAAGGGCTTTTCACAATATTTCATTACTAATAAATTAGCTGCATTTACTTTGATCACAGTTCACATGATAATATTTTTTTATAGGCAGAAAGTATGTGGTTGTTGTTAGTATCAAAGCTGTTTAAAATAACAATTCTATATTATTTTTTCTGGGGTTTGTACCTAGTCTGTCAGGCATTCAAACACTTATACAGAATTGCCAATGTAAAAAAATAAAATTAAAGTAATCTTGAAAACTTGATGTGATTATGAACAATTACAACTCATTTGTATAATAAGCTGTATATTTTAATATTCTGAAATTCTAGTTGATCAGTACAGAAGAATCATAAACTAAACTATGTTAGAATTAGCCATAAAGTTACATGTAAAGCCATTTAAATCAACATAAACCTTTATTGTAGCTCTAAAAGTTGAACACTTTTGATTTTCAAGTGATAGCTTATTTCACATACTCATGTTGTATATTGTATTTAAAATTTAAAAGATCCTTTTATTGTTATTTAATTTAAATTCCAGCTGTTTTTTGGGTATATAAACACATTGTAGTTATTATTGTATTGTTGATGTATTTCTTTCTCTCTCTCTCTCTTTTTTTTTTTTTTTTTTTTTTTTGGTGCTGGGTTGAGGGTGAACCCAAACCTTTGCCACATACTAAGCATGTACTCTACTACTGAGTTAACACTTAACCTTTTCACATTTTTAAGTACTTTCTTCAAGAGTACATTTAGATTGTCAGAAAAATTAGGATGAAGGTACAGAGATAATTTTTTCCTCATATAATCCTTCATTTGCACATACATACTGTCCTGTTACCACTGTCCTCTACCAGAGTAGTTCAGCACATTTGTAAAACGTCATGACTATATGTTGACTCATCATAATCACCCAAAGCTTATAGTTTACAGTAGGGCTATTTTTTGGTGTTATACACTTACTTATTTTTTATTCTTTTTTAAAAGTTCATAACAAAGGGCAATAAATCAAAGATTTTTTATTTTGTTAGAATGCAAGTGATAAAACATTTATAGGCATTTACTGATCTTTAACTTATATTTAACTTATCTCAGTTTTTGGATTATATGAAAAGTTACAGACTTAGTTGTTACCTATACTGAGTACAGAAATGAGGAAATCCTTCCCTGCAAATTTTGTAGTTTGCATGCAGCCGTGAACCATTATTTGTATTTGGTTTAATTCTTTTAGATAAATTACATTAGTGTATTTTACAGAAATTACATCAATACTGCAGATAGTTTTGTGTATTTTTTGTTTGTTTGTTTATTTTGGTGGTGGTAGTTCAATGAACCTAGGGCTTTTGTTGAATGACATTCCTATCCCTTTAATTTTTTATTATGGAAACAGGGTCTTACTAAGTTATTAAATTGTCCAACATGGGCTTGAATTTATGGTCCTGTTGCTTCAGCCTCCTAGAGTGTTAAGATTGCAAGTATGTACTACCATGCCCAGCTTAGGTATCTTAGCCCAGCAATTTTTTGATATTGTGATTAACCTAGAAGTTGCTAAGTAGAAATACAGTGTACTGTATTTTTATATCTTAAGCCACATACAATATAACTAAACAAAGTGAGAATATTTTTAATAAAACAGTAAAGCTATTTTAAATGTTATATTCTATAGATTTGACTTTGGACTAAGTATGAAATAAAATCTTATCAATAAAATCTTATTAATTCTTCAGACTTTGAGATATTTTCCTGTGAATTTTAAGTAAAAAGACTTTGAGTCTGTTTCATGTGTAGTTACTCTGGGCGATGCCATTGTACCATACACAGTTTATAAAACGTTCTTCCATAAAATAATTTCACTATATCATAAAAGCTGCTAACAGTAATATGTTGAGAAAATATATTGTAAACTAGTGGGATACATCTAAAGAATTATATTTTAATAAATGTTAAAGTAACAAAAGAATTAGTATGCATTTTGCTATGTCAAGATTCATCATTTAAGTAGTAGATTAGATGACGTCCAATGATTGCTTCCCTCCAGTAATATCTGAATATTGACAAATTAGAATTACCTTCTAAAATTGGAGTTGCAGATAGTACACTTAGTTTCATATTTACTTCTATGATCCAATGTGAACTGTACAGTAATGATTCCTAACTTTTCAGATTATTGTGAATAGTAATTTTATATAGACTGCCTACTGTGTATGTGTTGAATAAACTAAAATGTAAACCAGTCTGTCCCACACTAAGATCATTGTTAAATTATTTTCAGTGGTTGAAAATTAAATTTTTTTTTTTTTTGAGACAGGGTCTCCTTTATAGTTCAGGCTGACCTTGCGCTCATCCTTGAACTCATAGCAATCTTCCTGCCTCTGCCTCCCGAGTGCTGGGATTACAGGCAAGAGCCGCCATGCCTGGCTGTATTAGCTTTATTAAGATATAATTTATATATAGTAAAACTCACCAAGCAAGTATATATTTAGATGAGTCTTAGCAAATTGTATAACCATTACCAATATCATGATATGAAGCATTTTCATTTCCTCAAAAAGTTCTCACACGCTCATTTGCAGTCAGCCTTGGAGAGAGACTCAGTTGACTTACATCATGTTTGACATGTCTTATTAGCTGGTTAGCTTTAACTTTGCCTCAGATATAATATCCTTTATCAAATAAGGTTCACCTTTATTGCTGTGTTTTTTTCTCAGTTTGTTTTTCTTTAGTTGTGCCTGGAAATTGCCCTTACACCAATTGTTTTTGTGCTTGTGGATGAGATGTTAATTCATAATCGTTTTATCTTTAATCTTAATTTCATTTATCCTTATGGTACATTTTCATACAGAATAAACTCACTGCTTGCCTAAAGGACAACTAGAGTTACTGACACTCACTTATATTTTTGTTTTTTGAGGGTTTTCTTCTTAGTGATGCTGAGCATTAGACCCAAGTCCTTGTATTGCCTAGAATATACTACTGATTGTACTGCTGTTGGACTACTTCAGCACTTAAGTTTTGACTTGTATGAAAATGGTTGCTGGGCAAGGTGGCACATTCCTGAAACCCCCTCCTGAGTGGAAGGTCAGCCCAGTCTGCATAGTAAGTGAAAAAATCTGTCTGAAATGCATAGTGAGAACCTGTCTCAAAACGGTCAGGCAGGAGGATCAAGGTGAATTGAATAGCCTGGACTGCATGGCTAGACTCTGTCTCAAAAAAGAAAAGAAAATAACAACAAAAAATAATATGGTTACTTTAGAAAATTTGCAGTTCAATCATTTTTCTATTCAATTATTTTTTATTGATTATTTACTAAGTATAAAGAACTGTTAGATGATACATTAAAGGAGTATGCTGGGTGTGATGGTATATGCCTGTAACCCTAGTACTCAGGTAATTAAAGAAGTAAGCTTTGAGGTTCAAGGCAGCCAGGACTACATAGCGCATCATCTCAAAAACAAAAACAAGAAACAAAACAAAACCCAAGGATTCTGATTGCTGGCTTTGTATGGATTTTGAGTTTTAAAATTTTGGTGCACAACTAGGCATTTAACTCAGTAGTTTTAGTGCCTACCTTGCAAGCAAGCTCAAGATCCTAAGTTCATTTCCTTGTAACCAAAAGAAAAAATTATTTTTTTTGGCACACAATAAAGTTTTTCTTTGAGACAGAGTCTTACTTTGTAGTCCAGGCTGGTCCTGACTTAAGCCTCAAATTTACTACAGTCCTCCTGCCTCTGCCTTCCAAGTGCTGTGATTGAAGGTTTGAGCCACCACGCCCAGCTTTGTGGTATGTGGTGCTAATTGCTGATGGGTGTGAGTCTCCACACCCAGTGTTATATGTGGTTACTAGGGCTCGAACCCCGACCCTTACACTTGCAAGGCAAGTGCCAGAACCACTGAGCTAAATCCCCAGCCCCCACAATTAAATTTTTTTAGTTGATTTTTATTCTTTTTATAAAAGACATAAAAGCTAAGAACCAGTTTTTCTATATACTACTTATTTTCTTTTTTTACAAAGTGAAATTATTTAGGCTGTCCTCCTTCAGGGAACTAGGAGTACTCTACCACTGAGCAACATCCTCACCTCTTTTTATTTTGATACAACGTCTCCCTAAATTGCTCAAGTTGGCCTTGAGCTTGTGACTTTTCCTCAGTCTTCTGAGCAGGCAATAACTGTGCTCTGCATCTTTAGTGAACCACTGTGCTCTGCATCTTTAGTAGCCCTATTTATGTGGTATACTTATTTTTTAATCTAACTAACTTTTCTATAGTAGTAAAATACAATTTTTGGTTTTATGTGGAGAAATTATCTTTGCCAGTGCTCAAAGTAATACTAATTTATCATTCTGTTAAGAATGGAATATTATTCTGCCTTTAAAAATGATAAGATTGAGTCATTCATACTCAAATGGATATACCTTGAGGACATCCTCGTAAGTGAAATAAATAGGTCACAGATGTGTAAATATCATATCTTTTCTCTGGTATGAGAAAATGAAGATGTAAATGAGTTGTATGTATAGTTGATATTGTGAAATAGAAAATATTTTAAAGGAAAGAGGTTGTAGGGGTAAATAACGAGAGGGAAAAGAATGAGACAGTAACAAAAAAAGGAAACAAAGCTTATGTATATGGAGGTTGGTGCTTGCAGATGGGGGGTGGGGGAGAGGGGAAAAATGAGAATCAAGTCATGTCATATTCTGGTACAGACTCTGAATGTTGAATGTGATGATGATGTGTATTCATAATGTACCATAAAGATCTAAAAGAATGTATTGGGCTGGAGATTTAGCTCAGTGGTTCTGGCACCTGCTTTGCAAGTGCAAGGTCCCAAGTTCAATCCTTAGTAACCACATACAGCAGTGCTAGGTATGGTGACTCGTGCCCACAAGCAATTAGTACCACATACCACATGCCTGGCGTGGTGGCTCATGCCTGTAATCCCAGTACTTGGGAGGCAGGAGGATTGCTGTAAATTCCAGGCTTTCCTGGGCCACATAGTGATCTCAGGGCCAGCCTGAACTACAAAGCGAGACCCTGTTTCAAAAAAAAAGAAGATTGTACTTAGCTACGCGTGGTGTTGGACACGTGTAATCTCAGCACTCAGGAGGTTGAGGAAGGTCCTGAGTTGGAGGCCAGCCCAGACTATAGTGAGTGAAAAACCTGCCTGCAGTGCATAGTGAGAACCTGTCTCAAAAAAAAAAAAAAGATATATGTATGTACTTAATGTTTTACTAGTTACTTTAAATCTTATTCTAATAGTCTCAATATTTTAAATATTGTAAATTTAATTTGCTAGTCAACCTCATTGTTGAGGTTTACAAAAATTTCATGCTATTTGATATGAACTCCAAATTATTGTTACTTTTACTGTGACTGTAAGTAAAGGCCATTAGCAATAGTGAATAGAACGTTTCCAGACTTTATAGTGTGTACATTCTTTTTCTTTTTTCACTCAAATCAATTGTTTTTGTCTTTAGTTCAGTCTCTAACATGTCTGACAACACAGATTATTTTTATATCACTTTAAATTCTTAGTTCAGTGATATATTCTAAAGTTTGGGGTATATTATATACGGGTTTTCTAAGTATGATTTTAATATGTGATTTTATTATGATACAAAAGTACTAGTCCTTGTAATTAATTATGCTTTTCACCAACTTCTTGAAATAGATTAAATAGTATAGACACATACCTAACATAGTTCAGTGAAAGCCATAAATTTAAAAAAGTGAATGAGTCTTTTTCAATTTTAACAAGCGGAAAAAAAAGCTGCCCTCTTTAGGATTGGTTCAAAGTGCATCAGAAATTTAATCACAGCGTTGGCTTCATCTTTTTATCTTTCTAATTAAAATTTTTAGTTGAATACCAGACCTGGGGACTAGTTGGATTTGCATGTTTGCCCCTCACTGTTTGCTCTCCTGCCATTGAAGAATTTTGAATGGTGAGGAATTTGTGCCCTTTGGCTCAGGTTGCAGGCCCACTTGATCAAGCCAGAGAAGCCAGGGTCAGGACTATTCATTGCTTATCTTTTCCTTGGGCTACTTGTAAATCCTGCTGTCTGTTCTGGAAAACAAAACCAATAAACAGAAAACCTTCTTTATGTTGGATTTACATAGAACCTGGTGTATAAATGTGAACATAATAGTTGCTATTTGATTGTGGCTTCACAAGAGTTAATTTCATTATCACGAGACGTTTTTGATTTCAGTGTAGCATTTTTAATATATATAATTTTAGTTAAATACATGTTATTTTGTATGTACTTTATGTACTTACTTTATGTACTTGTATGTACTTTAGAAAGCAAAGTGTCCTGTTGGTAGTAAAAATATGTCAATATGCTGCTCGTAGTTGGAGCATTTACATATGTGAAAGTTAGCAAAAGCTTTAAGAAAATTGAATTAATTTGACTCAAATTTATAAAAAGCTCCAAAGTATTTTATTTGATTACTGAATTTCTAGCATTTATGCTAGCAGTTGACTAAATCAATAATAGCACAAGTTTATGAGTTGTACCAATAATAGTGTAAAGACTTTACATCTAGACCTGGGTTTAAACAAACACAAAACACTTTGTTCTTATCTCAGCATCCCTTAAGAGTATACGGCTCTAGTTCAGGACCCCAGGACCACCCATCACCCTGGACATTGGATACTCCTATTTATTCAAGAGGTTTGTGAAGTATCTGTGTACCAGTGGGGGATGGGGTGTATATCTGTGTAGGGAATCATAGTTAAGGTGACTCTACCCCAATGAAAGCAGCAGCATTGTTCATAAACTGAGTTAGTCCCTACAAAATTTTGTAGCAATAAAATTTAATTTATATGGAATGTTATTTTATGTAAGTACTCGTTATGTTCACATTTTTGATGGTTTCAGAGAGTTAAAGTAAACTTCTGTTAAGATCAACCCCAGTTCATTACAGCTTTTTGGTTAACAGGCACACCCATTAGCTTTGGATAGCTAACACTAGCAAGCTTTTGTTTCTTTCTTTAGAAGGGAAAGGAAACTTTTTGTTTCATTGCTTAAGTCATGTAACTTCCCATTAGTCACAGATAGGCCTAAAGTGAATCGCAATGAAGATGATGTCAAAGTTTTACATTTGTAAGATATTCACTGAAATGTGTTCTTATTTAATACATGTGTTTTATACATTAAAGTATTTGTTTTGAATAACTATTTTGCATCCACAGTATTAATAAGAAGGCTACAAAAATATTGCTAAATAGATTTTTAAAGTAATATACTACCTTTGTATCTATTATGGTATTTTTTTCAGTGTACTTATTCTTCTTCCATCAGTTATCTTTTAGTATCTTTTGAGGTTTCTAAACTGTAGCTTGTTTCTCAGAATTTAAAATGTAAAGACAGTCAAGTGGGTGGTTATAAGGACTTTTAGCAAAGGAAAATTACTGACAAAAACCCCCCACAATTTAGAATGACATATAAATATAAAAAAGAATTATTTGGATGTTTCTTTTTGTTCTTATCTCATTTCTTGTTAATAGTATGCACAGAATAGCTAGCTCTTTCAGAGAAAAATCATAGGATCCAGATCATAATACTAAGTATCAACACCATTACTTCCAGTTGAATTAAATGTGAATGAATGTTGGCTGCTTAGTTGTAATATGGTGATTTAATCATGACATTATAATTTACTAGGAGCATATAATGTTTAATCTTTGAAGTCATTTTTTTCTCGTTAAATTTCGAATGTTTGAATTCTATTTTAGTAGATTAGCTGTTTCCAAATAATAAATAAAATATATGAAGCAGTAGTCATTTCCTAAATACTCTCTCATGGATAGTTAAAACATATTGTTCGTTGGCACATGATATTTCTATGCACATAAGTATTTTAAAGGCTTAAGAGAAGAGTATTATTTTAAGGTCTAATATACATTGTTATTTTAAAATTTTCAGTAGAATATTCCAGATTGTTCCTTGCATTTTGATAGACTTGTAGAATTTTCTCTCTTTTTTTGAGATAAGGTTTTATTATATAGCAGGGCAGGCTGGCTTTGACTCACAGACACCCCTCCCCACCCCCACCTGCCCCGTTGTGGGATTACAGACGTGCATCACCTTGCCCAGCAGACTTGTTGATCTTGAAAGACAATACTGCTTGGCCATATTTTGCTATTAATATGTGATAACATGATTAAGTAGATTTATGAGTGTGATATTTTGGTTCTGTTTTAGGATGACCATGAAGAAAACTTAACTTTTACTAGTATTTTGTTTTTATTTTTTGTTTGTCGTTTTGAGACAGGGTCTCACTTTATGGTTCAGGCTGGCCCTGAGCTCAGCCTCCAACTCACATCACAGCAATCCTCCTGCCTCTGCCTCCCGAGTGCTGGGATTACAGGCGTGAGCCACCACGCCCGGCACTGTGGTATGTGGTACTGATGACTGGTGGGCATAAGTCACCATGCCCAGCATTGTATGTCATTACCCCGGATTGGACCCGGGTCCTTGTGCTTGTAAGGCAGCCACCAGAACCAGCAAGTTAAATCCCCGGTCCTACTTTTACTAATGTTTTTAAAAATTCTTTGAAACTTAGATGAAAGGTTTATTGCTACAGAGAAAGGCTAGTTAAGCTTTTGTTACTGGCAGTGGGTTATTAAGAAGTAGGATTTAATGTGAGGTCTTTGATGTACTGATCTGTGCTTTCATTGACATTCTTTTTTCTTTTTCTTTTTCTTTTCTTTTTTGTGGTGCTGGGGATCGAACTCAGAACCTTATGCTTTGGAGGCAGGCACAGTGACACTGAGCTAAACCCCAGGCCCCACTGACATTCAGGTTTGCCAGGCCTATAATCTCACAATGTAGGAGGATAGCTGTGAATTTGAGGCCAACCTAAGCTACATAGTGAGTTCAAGGGCAGCCTGAATAGTGAGACCCTGTCTCAGGAAAAAAAAAAAGACATTCAATTTTATAAGTGATTTATTTTTTGTATCCTTTCTAATCGAATGTTTCAGTTCTGTTTACTTAATTGAATTTAAAATTTGTTATCAATATTTTAATGTATACCATCAAAAAAATTTTAAATCCATGATTCCCTTTCATTTACCATTTGAATAGCAAAGTATTCATGAAATACAGTTATAGAATATTGAACCTAGTACTGACATATGTTGTTGCAACAGTCCATTTAGTATCCTGGCACTGTGAGTTTTAAAATAAAACATGAAACCAAATTGCGGTCACGGTCTTTGTGTAATATATACTTTCCTTTTAACTTAACAAAATTTGATGTTAAGAGGTGAAAAGTTAGCCTGGCATAATAGCAGATACCTGTAAACCCAGTATTCCGGGAAGCTGAAGCAGAAGGATTGTAAGTTCAAGTTCAAGCCCAGCTCAGGTGGCCCTGTATAGTGAGACCTATTTAAAAAATAAAAATGGCTGTACATTTAGCTCAATGTGAAAGCCTTGGTTTTAGTCTCCAGTAGCATATTTTTTAAAAAGTGGTGAAAAAAGTGAGGCTTGCTTCCCCTTTTTGTGGTATTGGTGTTGAACTCAGGGCCTTTACCCTGAACTATATCTCTGTCCCCTTTGTTTGTTTGTTTCTGAGATGTCTCTCCCTCTAAGTAGCCCAGGCCATTCTCAAACTTTTGATCCTAGAATGCTAAGATTGCCACATAGCCAGTGAGATTTTGCCTTTTTATAACTTTTATCTTCCTGCAGATTTTTTCTTCAACTTTAATGGAGAAAAGCAGTTTCTAAAATGAATGTATTTGACTTTATCTTCATATTTATCAAGAGTACAAGACATATTTGGGCAGGGGTGGGAGAGGTAATACTATTTCATGTATTGCTACTTGTTTTTCATTTGGAAAATTACAAAGTTGATGAATGATTTGTTTTCTTGATTTTCTCTTTCTTAAATTTAACAGATAAAAATAATTTTTTATGTAGTTGAACTATACAAAGGAGCAGGTCAGTGAGGATCATTTGTTTCAGTACATATTTTTCAAGGTTAAGTCTTTATTTTTAAAAATTGCTGAGTGATGTTTGGGAGATTATCTTGTTAGGCAATGACCACTTTTCCATCTTCTCTACTTTTTTTGTTTAAAAGTATTAGGTCACTATCAAACCATTAATATTCCTAAAGGTAATTCAAAATTTTTAATGAGATTCAGTGGTCGATATATGTCCACAAATCTCATCAGACATGGAGTAATGTTTTCAGAGTCAAATTTTAATATAAAATAATTATTTTGATTTACATTTCTCAGTTTTCAGCTGTAAATTGAAAAAAGAAATGACTCAAATTATTAATGTTATTCTGCTGTTCCCAAATTATGCCTAGGTCACCAGGAATTATTGCAGCAGCCTAAAGTGGTCTCTTTCTTTAATCTCCTTCTGCCCTTCTTTCTCCCCCTCCCATTCCCGTTCCGGAAGGAAGCCTGAGGCCCTAACTAGAGATACCGGGAAGAGCGGTCATTCAGCAGAAATGTCTGTTCTAGCAGAACTTGTCATTTGTTGAAGAGTGGGATTGAGAAATGGTTGTAATGAAAATTAAAGTTTTAGAATTTATTAAAAATTATTTTGGAATTTATTTTGATACAACTGAGTAGTATTGCCATTATTTGAAAAGGAGTCTACATTTTAAGGTTAGACATTACCAAGGTCAAATAAAGTCTTTTCCCTCTGAGGTTTGGTTAAATTTTTTATACCTTTTCTAAGTCTGTTGGAAGTTATTTCCTTAATAATAAAGAGGACAGTTCCTTCTTGACAAGTATATTAGATGGTCAGATAATTTGAAATTTCTACATGCTCACTGTTATTACCTAAATTGCCAAAGGAAGTACCTGTAAATGTTTTACTCTGCATCATTTGTCTTCTAAGGACAATGTTTTGTGTGTCTAGGACATTTTTACTAGGAAGGCTTTTTAAACCACACAATGACTCATAAAGTAGACTGACAGTGAAAATAAACAGATACTGACAGATTTAGAAGTGTCTTGTTTTGCTTGGTTAGAGAAACTGCTTATGATACTGATTTATTTTCCAAGATTCCTAAGAGTATGCAGATTAAGTGGCATAAGGCATAACCACTCTAAACCACAGTGTAAGGCTACCACAGGGCCCAGTTTCTTCCAGTATGCTATAGATATTTCTGTTAGCATTTCATTATTTTAATGATCTCTTAGATGCACATGCACTTGGTTGTAGCTGTTATTCTTATTGACTATGGCTTAAAAAACTTAAGTATTGTGGTCATGGAATTAGTTTCAGCAAGATTTTAGACAGCATAATTTGTATCTGAAAGATAATAAAAATGAATATTATGTAGTATTAGCTTTTGAAATTTTAAATGTTCTTTTTTAAAGGACAAAACAAATATGTAACAGATGGACTTAAAATAATATGAAAATTTTTAGAATATGTAAGCAAACAACAGTTATTTTGAAACCATATTCAAATGATAATGTGTTTTTCCTTTCTGGTTCAAAACTTTCTCCAGATTAACATTTATTTTACTTGTTTTAGCTACTTGCTAAAAGTAAATTCCTCCAACTACCAATTCTTAGGCGTAGACTATACTTTGTGACCAAATGGCAAATGGTTCCTAATTGATCATCCAAGGCCACTGCTGTAACATCCCTGCTACCTTGGCTTCTGTTCTGCTTCTGACACAAGAGAATCCATATGCTACAGCCAGTCATGATTGTAATCGTGATGAATTGCTAATGGCCTAATTTCACACAATTGAGTTAGTATGACTGGAAAGCAGTTCTGGATTCTAGTCACTTTTAGCTATCTGAATTTCACATTAATGTGTGTATTTTGTGCTAAATGCTAAAGATTCATTTGTAAGTAAAAAGCAGAGAAGGGGTAGGCATGGTGGTATAGACCTGTAATCCCAGGATTTGGAAGGCTGAGGCAGGAGGATCGCTAGGAGTTTGAGGCTAGGCTGGGCTACACAGCAAGGCTCCATTTCTTTAAAAAAAAAAAAAAAAGTGCAGAGAAGGATTCTGACTTCCCTGGAGCCAAAAAATAGTTGGGAGGAACACTTTAGTCATACACACTGCTGCAGGTCAACAGAGAAAAAGAACAGTACATTGTGAGTCCATGATAGTGAGAACCTAATGTTGTCTCAAACTGAGACATCTTTGGGACAGAATTCTGTGATGAGCCACAAAGACTGAGTGGACAAAGAAAAAGGAAAAACAAGGCAAGAGCCATTTGTAACAGTGGAAGAGGTTGTGTCTAGACATTCTGGCTGTGACAGGAGAGAAAAGAACTTACTGAGCATGAGCTTTACAGAATTAAAATTTTAAAGCTCAGAAATAGCCAGTTCCTGTCTTTAAGTGCATGGTCAGAGAATGCTAAGTGTTAGGATAAGAATGATATGGAAGAAATTGTTCCTAATTTTAGTAGCGGGGAAAGCTTTACAAATTAGTAGAACTTTTGAGATGAGCCCTAGAAATGCTTGGGGCTTGTCAACCCAAGACAGCATTGGGAAAGAGGTGAGACAGGCTTCTGGAAAGGCCCTTCAGTGGCTCAGGCTCCAGGCAAAAGAGAAGTAGGAGCTGGGGGATAAGTCCAGTATCAGGCAGAGTCACACTAAAGATTAGTTTATGAATTTCTTTAATGTATTCATTCCCTCAAATACTTTATTGTCTTTGTTTTTTGAATAAAATTTATATTTTTTAGCCAGACATACAAAGTTCTTTATGATCTGATTGGATTGACTTTTTGTGCTTTTCTTCATATAGTTCTTCTTTCATTTGTTTTCTGTGTCAATTAGAATGTGCCATTTTGTGGACCTACCATAGGCTGTTGTTCCTTTTAACTTGACCCAAATTGTACTGCTTTCTTCCCAAATCTCTACCTGTGTTCGCTTATGGAAGTCATTGTCTTCTTCCAGAACCAACAGAAGTCAGGCTTGTTGTTCTCTGCAACCTTTTCTCATTATTCCAGCTAGAATTGCTTAATTTCTCTCCTAAGTTGTAAAACTTCTTGTAATGGGTCATATACCATAGACTGTGTTCATTCATTGATTCATTTATGTGAGAGAGGCTCTCCCTAGGTAGGTCAGGCTGGTCTTGAACTCAGAGCAATCCTCATGCTTCAGCCTCCTGAGTCCTGGGATTATAGGTGTGGGCTGACACCTCTGGCTTCTTTTATATTTTGTTTTTTTGTTTCTCCTCCTAAATTGTAGACTCATAATGGTAATTGTTTTTACCAAATTTTGTATACTGGTAATAGGTATTTATTTTCTGTATAATTCTATACAAAACATTTTTTGAACGAAGAAAAATATATTGACATCTTTTCCTTCCTTTCACTGGATAAAATTACTTATATGGTAGGAAACTAGCTAGATTCATATGTCAGTGATGGTGAACCTTTACAACTTGTAGTGATCCAAACAGCCTGCTATTGCACACATGCTATTGGCTCACAACCAATGTCTTGGAAAACATACGTAAGCATTGAGTGATATATGATAAATTCTGTATTTAGAGGCCCAGGACACTTTTAGATTTCTGCCCCCCCCCCTTTAGCAGAAGAAAATGATGGCTTTTGTGTCACATTTATTACTATAGTTAACTGTTAAGTCTGCATTATGATGAGTTTTATAGGAGATGAACAACTTAACTAATTCTTCAGTGAACACTGAA